>APFE030830767.1:0-47267 GCA_000404065.3 Pinus taeda | reverse complement strand
CTGAAATTGATCGATTTTGTAGCTGTCGGGTTCTTGTTTCTGTGACTGCTCTAGGTTCCAATATGATTTTTCCTTCCTTGTCAAGTTCTCGCAATATTGTTTGAACTGGGATCTTCTGCAAATTTTGAATGAGTTCCCACTCCTTTGGGCATATGGACATATGTAAGGCCTGATGTTTGGAGGAACACTTTGTGGAATCAAATGAATAGCATGATCATGATCATGAATAGGTGGGAGGCCTTTGGGAGTCTCAAATACCTTGGAATTATTGTCCAAAACGTTTTGGAGATCTGGAGAAATACTTGATTTCGATGTGGGATCCTCTAGTGAACATAATTGTGCAATTACACCCCATTTTTCTTTATTTAGAAGCTTTGTCATGCTGTTAGTGTTGATTCTCTTTCCAGGTTTTCCTTCGATACCCCTCAATTCAACTTCCTTTCCTTCCCAAAAATATTTCAAGAAAAGTTCTTGAAAATTAAAAGCTATCGTACCCAAAGATTGTAGCCATTGGACTCCTATTAAAACATCAGCACCACCCATTAGAATGGAAAGAATTGGGCTATTCAATACATATCCTCCCATGGATAGCTTGATATTATGGAACTTTCCAGAGCAATTTATGGTTCCTCCACTTGCAACCATCACTTGACACTCTGGTGTTGGATATAGGAAGCAATTCAATTCCTTGGCTATCTTACAATCAATAAACTTATGGGTACTGCCCGAATCAATCAACACTCTTACATTTTTCTTCTTGATATGTCCTTCTATCTTGATAGTTTGAGGATTGGTAATTTCTTCTAATGCATTACAAGATATGGTTGGATTGATTTCTTGAGACTCGATGTGATCTTTCAATTCTTGAACATATTTCTTCTTGATATGTCCTTCCATATTGATAGTTTGATGAGTGGTAATTCTGTCCAATGCATTACAAGATATGGACGGATTCATTTCTTCTTTCTCGATGTGATATTTCACCTCTTGAACCTTTTTCTTCTTGATATTTCCTTCTATCTTGAGAGTTTTAGGAGTGGTAATTCTTTCCAATGCTTTACAAGATATGGTCGGATTCATTTCTTCTTTCTTTGGGGTTCATTCCTGGTGTATATACTCTTCTTTTGACGTTTCTTGATCCTTTTCTTCCTCCTCTCCACAATCAATGTAAAATAATTTCTTCTCAACACACTTTTGACCTTTAATGTATTTGTTATCACAATTGTAACAAAGCCCTTTTTCTCTTTTCTCTTCCAATTGTTGTGGTGTAACCATTGTAGGTTGTGGAAGACTAGGAGAAACAACACTTCCATCTTTACAGTTGTGAGGGGTAGAATTCCTTGTTGCCATAATTTTTCTTTCCACTTTTTAACAAATCTTTTTTTCTCTTTTTTCTTCCAATTGTTGTGGTGTTGCTCTAAAGAAGGTGTTGCTCTTTGTATCCTCATAATGTGTTATCATTTCCTCCGTGGAAATTGACCATGTAACAAGTTGTTTACTAGGAAAAAGCCCTTTATACCATAAAACTTGATTCAGTTCTAAATATGAAGATGCAATACATACCGTTTGTAATAGTGGTACACCATGTAGATCAAAATATTGCTCCATCTGTAGTATCCAATTTACTAGATCCTTTCCATCGAACTTCCTCATATTGCCTTTTCTTGATTTCAGGAGCTCGATCTTGAAATGACTATAACTCTATACTTTCAAATATCAAATTTATGAAATTGTCTCCTACAGTAGCCCTCTGAGTCCTCTTTCTAACCCCGCAAGTCTGATCAGAATTTGATTCTCCAAGAAAGAGTTATGCCCAATCTCATAAGATGACCTGATTATATAATGTTTCCATAGAGTGAACTTGTACGACATGCCATGTCTCATTGTTTCGACCTTCAGATCTGAAAAACTATGAATAGAAAACTTCAGTTCGTCCTCTTTCTGTAACTTCTTATGAAATTTCAATTTGTTTCTCAGAGAGAAAGTTATGACTATTTTCCCAAGGTCTCCTGTTTAGGATGTAATTCGGGAGTCTACAAAAACCATAACTTCCTCAGATCATATATCCGAAAATATAGCGAGACAAGATCTGAAATTCGGACCCAAGATTTAGAACGATTTCTTCTCAAATGGGTTTTTTCTTTAGCTTCTAAAACTTCGTAGAGAAAAGGTTATAGTGAAAATACCACAATGACTAGTTTTAGATGAAATTCTGGAGCTTGCAAAAACCCTAACTTCCTCATATCATATCTCTAAAAATATAGCGAGACAAGATCTGAAATTTGGACGTGATGTTCAGAAAGATTTCTTCACAAATGGTCTTTTTTTTTAGCTTCTGAAATTTCGCAAAAAAAAAAAAAAAAAAAAAAAAAAAAAAAAAAAAAAAAAAAGAAAGAAAAGAAAAAAGAAAAAAGAAAAGAAAAGTTTATAGCAAAAATACCACGATGACCTGTTTGGAGTAACCGAAACCCTAGAATCCAAAAGCTCTGATACCAAATTTATGAACTAGCTCACAAAAAGATAGAAAAGATAGATCACGCCTTAGAAATAGCCTCTTCGGAGGGGGACCTCCCTTTACATTACACAGAATGAATATTCTTAGATGATACAATGACAAGGCCTCCTTTCTATATATAGGAGTCTTAAGGGTCATAATATAATCAGAGCCGACATAACAATAATAATGTAAGGGCACAATAATAACAATAGTGGGCTTCTATGGGGCACAATAATAACAATATGGGGACTACATGGGTACAACAATATAATAAGGGGGTTTTACTTATAACAATAAGGGGTTACACTAGTAGTATAGGGGCTTAACAGGAGCTATAACAGTGGTGAGTACGTGTCAAATGAGTTTAAAAATTTATGTGCAAAGGAAGGCATTCAGTGGGAGTTGACACCACCTCATAACTCAAAACAGAATGGGGTGGCTGAGAGGAAGAACAAAAGTATTATGGGAGTAGCATGGGCGATGGTGTATGACCAAAGCCTACCTCTACACTTGTGGGTTGAAGCATGCAACACAATGTTCTATTTGCAGAACAAGAGTCCTCATAGGATTCTTGGCATGACCGTACCAGAGGAATCTTTTTCAGGGAAGAAACTTGATATGTCACACTTTAGGATCTTTGGATCATTAGTCTACTGCCATGTTTCCAAGGAAGAAATAAAAAAGCTACATCCTACACTAGAGTTGGGAATATTTATGGGGTACACTAATACGCGTCACGACTATTGTGTGTACTTTCCATATCTCAATATGATAGTGGTCAGAAGAGATGTGAAATTTGATGAGGAGAAGGCAATGAGGTGTTCCCTTAAGAGGGAGCTTTAATTGTGGCCTGATCAGGAGCTTTTGGCTCCAAAGGAAGAACTGCAGGAAGTTGTGGAGTAGACATAAACAAGGAGTAGAGAGTGGAGACATCTACTCAAGAAAAGACATCCAGAGAAGGAAGGAAGTGAACCAAGGAAGTTGACATATAATTGCAGGATGCTAGAGAGAATGTGGGAGCATGCACATCATAGTGCAGGCAGAGGAGGTCACCAGATAGGTACACTCGCAACATGGATATGATGAGTGAGCTAGTAGAGACGAAGCCATCCTTGTTCGAGGAATTTGTAGAGAAACCAATGTGGGTTGATGCTATGGTAGAGGAATCTGATTCCATTGTAAAAAAAAAAGTGTTTTGGAAGTGATCCCAAGACTAGCAGACAAATCAGTGGTTGGTTCGAGATGGATTTACAAGGTAAGCATGCAACAGACGAGAGCATAGAGAAAGACAATGCCACATTTGTATCCAAATTGTTATCTCAGGTTGAGGGGATTAACTAGGATGAGACCTTTTCCCTTTGCTCCAATAACAAGGTACTCATCCATCAGGGAAATTCTAGCACTATCAATGCATATGGGGTGGAAGATCGATGAGATGGATGTGAACACAACATTCCTCAATGGAGTTATTGAGGAAGAGGTGTATATTGAGCAACTGAAGGGTTTTAAGACCTTTGACAGAGAGTTGCATATGTTTAGACTCAAGCGAGTGTTGTATGGACTCAAGCGAGTGTTGTATGGACTCAAGCAAGCACCCCCGTGATTGGTATACCAAGATTGATTGCTATCTCATCGAGTTGGGCTTCACCAAAAGTGAAGAAAATGAAAACCTTTATCACATTGTGGTAGAAGGTAAATTATTGATTATTTTATTATATGTAGATGACTTGATCCTTACTGGTGATGAGTAGTTGATCATATCTTGCAAGGAGGACCTTGTAAGAGAGTTCAAGATGAAGGACATGGGACTCATGCATTATTTCCTTAGTTTGGAAGTATGGGAAGGAGATGGGAAACTATTTGTCTCTCAAGGAAAGTATACCAACAAGATATTGAAGAAATTTTGCATGGAGAGTAGTGAACCCATGGACAATCCTCTATTAGGTAACTAGAGGAAAGAGGATGCCACTTCAGGTGAGGAAGTGGAGGCTGCCATTTACAGGAAACTTGTGGGTTCACTTATGTATTTGGTGAACACACGACCATACATGTTTTATGGAGTTAATTAGCTTAGTTAAGCAATGGTTAATCCAACCAAACTGTATTGGAAGGAAACAAAGCATTCGTTGAGATACCCCATAGGCACTACTCATTTTTTTCTTTGCTACAGACAGATAGAGGGGGTGAAGCTTTAAGGCTTCAAAGATGCAGCTTGGGCAGGGAGTTCATCATAAAGGAAGAGCATATCAGGAGGAAATTTCAATGTTGGGTCAGTAACGGTTTCTTGGTATAACAGGAAGCAGAGATCTATGGCACTCAGCTCAACAAAAGAAGAGTACATGGATACAAGTAAAGTAGCATGTGAGGCTGTCTGTATGAGAAAGATTATTGTTGGGTTATTTGGTTAGAAGATGGGTCCTATAGTGATTTACTGTGACAATATGAGTTGTATCAAACTCTCTGAGAACCCAATATTTCATGATCGACCAAAGCATATCAACATTCGGATCACCATCTACGAGATTGTGTGCAGAGGTGGATTATGTTGATACAATGCATTCCAAAAGAGGAACAAGATGTAGATATTTTGACAAACGCCTTGTTAAGAGGAAAATTCAAGTTCCATAGTAGATGGATTGGGGTATTATTGTAGTAGCCGCAACACCCTCCAAAATTTTGGCCTGCATCCAATTTTGGAGCCTTGCTTGGGTTTTTCCTTAATGTTTGCAAGCACTCGGGCTCATCCCATGAGCTCGTGTTGACTTTTTGCACCCTCCTCGCTTGACCATTCACAGGACATTTATTAGCATGTTAGTCACAATGTCATGCTTGCAGCCATGTTCTGGCTATGCACAAAGTCTGTCTTCGCATGTGCAAGTTGTATACAATATGTAGCATCTGTCGCACTCACTCACAAAGTTGTATGCAATGTCACACAAGTGTCTTTGCTGTCGTTCAATGATCTATCACAAGTGTCATGCTTGTCACTCACACTCATCAGATAGTCACACTTAGTTTATGTTTCCTTGATGGTTCGAGGTGTCTTGTCGTCAATTGATGTTGAGTGTGTGTTCGCAAGGTCATGCATGTACAAAGTCACTCATTCACACACTTCATCATTTTGTTGAAACTCTGTCGACCAGACTACCCCCCAACAGTCAGATCTTCGTTGAGCTGCACTGTGCAGTCTCAACCCTCAGTGATCTGTACTGCTGCATAGAATTGCACAGATCTTGAGGCTACCTCATAGGAAATTTGCACTATGCAATCCTAGTGTCAACCTGACTAACTATCACCAAGAATAGTACAGAAGTTTCTCAGAAATTCATCCCAATCTGTGCTACTTGCAAGAAAATCCATCAAGCCTCCAATTGGTCAACTAGAGAGTTTGACCGGGCAGTGACCTCGGGCCTCACTTCTCCAAAAAATTGAACAGAAGCTGCAAAGCATGACCACTTCCCCTAACTAAATAAATTGCATGGACATGCCAAACAAACACCTTATGTCTGTTACTGCACTATCCTAAAAAATTGTGCAGTTTTGTCAGCTAGTTACCCTGACAGTTAGCCTGCTACTCCTCTTGAAAACTGCGCAGTTTTCATGGGCTACCTCCCAACTGTCCAAAATCCCGCTCAACACAAAAACTACGCATGGATGCCCTACAGGATAGCCTCCCAGGTCTGTGTAGTTTTGGCTAGCAGACTCCTGCAGCCTGTTGCTAGCCTCCCTCGAGAATTTGTGCAGTTTTCACTGCCAGTGTCTCCTTGCCGCCTGCACTTTCTCCCAGGAAAAATTGCATAGATTTGTCCTCTAGCCAAGCCAGATCCCACAGATAGTCACTGTAGATCCAAACTACCCATCTCAACCTACCAGTGACCTCTGTACAATTTTCATTGAGAGTGCCCATAGCCCACATCCTGACCTAAAATGTGATCTCCACAGTTTCAGAGCCTTGTTCTCTCTCCTGGTCACCTACACCTGAATGCCAAAGATAATGCATCATGATAGACTAGGATATTTCTGGATTTGTTGTTGTCTCCTCATGGGTGATTGTAGATATAGATACATGGATGAGACATGGCGTGATGATGAATGGGATGAACAAGTAGCACATGCTAGGAGACTTGTTCACGAATGGACGAACACATGGAGCATGCCAAGTACAAGTGAAGGAGAGACATGCATGTGTAACATCAAGTGAACACCAAGACCATTGAAGACTCTTCACACCTTGTCATGTAGAGGTGAAGCTATGATACACCAAGAGCACTTCCATCACTCAGTAGCACTGCAGCTTGGCATGGACACCACCAACAACATGAACATACCAACTCTGTCGTATTGAGTCATGTCATGATTCATGTCTTTTACATCACTACTGTGGGCCATACTGTTGTAATCAATCTAATGTAACATGGAAGTCCAAGAGACCCACATGTAAAGTTGAAGAGTCATATAAGTCAAACAGTCATGAGGGAAGTTGAACAGTCACAAGGGTCAGTTTCACCCTTGGCTATATATACTCCTTATTTGTACATGTAAAGGACTTTTCACCTTGGCTCCTCCCACATAGCCTTCAGAGTCCGTAGTCTTTTCTTTGAGGAGCGATCAATGCCTCCAACGCCTCGTTATTGGGGTTAGTGATGTAATGGTGTACCACTGTGTCTTGGAACTTTCGCTTAATTCAAAAGCCTAATAAGAGGACAACACGTTTTCACACATGTATTGTATTTGTTTGTAAGATTATTCTTTAGACACTTGTACTGCATGTTTCTTTAACCTATATTAAGACAGTTGAACTGTTTTGGTTGTTCTAATAGATATTCTTACAAAAAAAATTTGTCTGTGTTGTTAACATTGTCTCGCCCATGTGGACTATTTCGTCGGACACTCAACAAAACCATTCTCATAAAATTGTTATAACGACTGTCACACTCGTGTGGACTATTCCACTGGGTTTTGTACATGCTATCTATTCACTGTGTGTTTGTTACTACATCTATGTGGACTATTCCATAGGAAGTTGCTCATGTCTTGTTTTGTTGTGTGTCTCTGAAAAAGTTGGGACTATTCCCTTTCGACTTGAGACTCACTTCCACCCTCTCCCTCTGCGATGAAAGAACCTTGACACAAGTAACACTAAGCACTCACCAGGCACATGAACCTCTTTGTTTGATGACAAAGCAGACCACTCTAATGTGCTGACAAGGAAGAGCTAAGGAAAACCTTTAAGACAATGGCAACCGGGCCATCATACCAGATGGGACTCCTACACCAAACGGTGTGATATCTAGTTTGGACTTCATACTGGGGAGATCCCCTAAATGTTGGTAGGTCCAACACCGTCAACATTTCTTATGGATGAATGTCCTCTAACCCCCACTCATCAATTATCTGGTCAAAGTAGTAACTTTCACTCCCTCTCACCTATGCATAGCTATGAAGTTGGTTACTCCTCACCTCCCAGATGTGAACACGAAATTTTGTATCAGCACCTGCACTTTGTCCATCCCATCACCCGTTAGTTTGCAAAGGAATTTGGACTGATCCCAGGAATAAAATATCTTCCATATGCATCAAGAAATCCAATGACCACTTCCATAGGAGTTGTTGTATCATCGATAGAAGAAGTAGTTCTTGCCACACTT
The DNA here is from genome assembly GCA_000404065.3 of Pinus taeda. Lineage (NCBI taxonomy): Eukaryota > Viridiplantae > Streptophyta > Pinopsida > Pinales > Pinaceae > Pinus > Pinus taeda. Next base: position 39,122 of record APFE030830767.1, on the reverse strand, counting down.
GAAGGTCTAGCAGAAGCTTTTGAGAACAGAGAAGAACCTCTAGTGTTCCAATAGTGAGAAAAAGACACCCTCGTGATATTGGGCTCGGATTCTAGTACAGGGGGTGGAGGGGAAGGCAGTGGAGGAGGCCGAGGTGGAGACGAACCAACAGACTCAAAGCCGGAACTGTCAGATTCTAAAGAAGAGGAGGAGGATGAAGAAGAAGAAGACATGGTTGACCAAAACTTCGAATGGATGACTTAGGGACCATTGGCTCTCCTGGGTGCTTTGTGATGGGCCTCTAAATTAGACATAAATTAAGGCGCATGCCTCTAAATTAAAACATAAATTAAGGCCTATGATCGTCCTTCAGCACATTAAACCTCTCTTTCTACATTAGATAATTTATTTTTAACTTTAACATATTCATTAGGAAGGTTTATGAATACTTGGATATTTGTGCTTGATATTATTTATTTTTGTGGAATATTATGAGAATATTGGGCAGAATATGAAGGTTTGGAGGAGGAGATAATTTAGGGACTTGTTCCCTACTATAGGAGGATCAATAATAAATAATAAATCAACAAGATATTATGGAATTATGGCACAAATTATGGAGCTCCAATGATTGAGAAAATCTAGGAATGTTTTCCACTAATCAAGGGACCAGATCCACTAATTAAGGGATTTTGGTGGGGAAAGATTCCTCCATTCATGGGGAATGATTCCTAATCATTTTGTATAAGTACCAAGTCGAATTTTCCTCTAGAGATAGATTTTCATTAGTGTTCTTGTGGAGAGAACTCGTATTTCTGCAGTTCCATTGTATTTTCTTACAGGGATGTAATTCTATTGATGAAAATAATGAAGATTGGTGTCATGTTCAACTTCTAAATCTTGTTCTCCTCCATAGGTATCTGAGTTTCCTTGGGCTTGGCCATCCCAAGAACCTCAGAGCCCTTTTGTATCATTTTCTTTCCTTCTTTTCACTGCTTATTCACATGCATCTCTAGTTTTTATTTCTTTCTATTTCTGCATTTAGTATTACTGATTTCTTGTTGTAGGATTGAGTTAAATGGTTAATGCAAGTTATTTTGTAGGATCATAGGCATTATTTTCATCCTTGGAAAAGCTTTGGAAGTTCATAGTAATCATTGAGTTGCTTGCATTAGTCTTCTTATTCCAAAATCTAGATTGTTGGGCCTCATTTTTAGCAAAGAATAGTAAAATTTATGTTATTTTTTAGAGCATGATAACGAGCTTCAATTGAGTTGGTTTTACTTGCATTAGATCAAAAAAATATTCTAGTTCATAAAAAAAACTACTCCACTACATTTGCACTTGATTAGGTTAGGAATTTTTTGGATTTACTAGCTCACTAGTTCTCGAATTTCTGGATTTTCGACTAGTAATGTTTTTCTATTTTTTAGCATGGGTTAACATAAGTCTTTTTGAGTGATTCCACTTGGAATGGGGACCTCAAACATCCTAGTTAATAACAAAATTTGTCCCATCCAATTTGGATTTGAGTTGCTTTGTCATTCGATGAATTATAGTAAATGTGTACATCTAGTAGGAAATCTTGTTTTGAGCCTGAATTGAGAAAAATCATCATTGAAGCTTGGATTAGGCCTCTACTTGACCTCAATGCCATCAAGATCATTTTAACCCTCTTGCTCCACACTTGGGTCAACATTTTTCTAGTTTTCAAGAGTACAATTTGATTTCCATTTCTTCTATCTTCCATCTTATATTAGATCTCATCAATGTTTTATATCATTCTACAAAGTTTTCCTCATGCATGAAGTAGACAACTAGCTCATGAAATTCGGTTTTGAGTTCTGAAGTGGTCCTAGGAACTCCCTTGCCTCATTCCATCCACCAACCACCTTTCCTAAGCTTTCCATCACGTTCAACATCCATCATTTTTCTCTCGATTGCATCTTGTAGGTTTTCAGGGGATCCTATAGGTTTTCCTGTAGTGGCTCGTTTTGAGGCCGAATTGAGGAAAAAGCCTCTAGAAAGCTGGAAAAGGGTCCCTACGTGTCTTCCAAGCCTTTTGACCATTCACCATCATATCCAAGCCACTTGCTACATCACCAAAAGAGATTAGATTTCACACTTTAACATGAAAAAAGAAGAAAAGAAAAACATATTTATTTTAGTCATTTACATGCATAATAGTAGAAGGTTTGATGGTTTGAATCTTCATGCTTAGAAAAATAGGATTGCATACATGTTAACGTAGCATTCTTTTGAAGCAAAGGCTCTTATCAATTAGTTAGAAAATGGTGTGTTCTAGCATTTGATTTCAGTCGCTTTCCTTGTACTTTCTTTCTTGCAATAGGTTAAGGTTCCATCTCGAACATTAATTTTCTGTAAATAGTTTAGGATTTGGCTTCAATACATGCACTCGATTACATCATGACAGCAAAGGAAGGACACGTTGTATGTCGCACATATAGTGTCGGTACCTCTTAAGTTTGTACGAACCCCAGGTTGATAATTAGAGTCGGTAGCCTTGGGAGTTGCATCATTCTTGTTGCAATACCGAGGCTCATCACTTTTTGGCACCACTGTCAGGGAGATGTCAAAGTATGCATTGTTTACTTCCCTAGTTGATTCATTTCTTTTTGCTTTTTACAAAAACAAAAAAAAAATTGCATTAGGCATATTTCATTTCAAAAATAGAGAAGTGCATTGCATTGGTGTTTTCATTCAATCATAAAAACAAAATTTCTCCAACACCAACCCAACCCCCCATTTGATCACGTGGTGCAGTAAGAGCCACATCACCATTCACTTTTGCAAGTAGAAGAACAAGATGACAAAGAATGTAGAAGAAATGGATGGAGATGATGACAATGAGGAAGATCCTCTCGGATTCCTCATTCAAGATATTGATATCAAGAGGCACATGGAGAACATCCCTCCATCTTTTCTTCCAAAATTTCAAGGTCAGAGGATCCGGAAACCTTTCTCTTTGAATTTGAGATTGTTTGTAGATATTATGGTTACTTATTAAAAATTCAAAAAATGAGATTGTTTCTGGCAACATTGAAGGATAGAGCTCTTAAATGGTTCATGAGTTTAGGGAGTAATTCAGTAAGATCATGGAATGATATGGAAAAGATATTTATAGAAAAAATACAAAGATCATGATCTTAAGGAAGAAATCTTTAAAATGAATCAAAGAGAAGATGAGAGACTTGACAATCTAATAGAGAGGTTCATGTATAATGTTAAGAGGGGAAAACTACATCATTTAGGATCCAACACAGTAAAAACCCTCTTACTTAGAGCAATTAGGGATGAGTGGATTGATCTCCTTGATCTCATGAGTAGAGGTGATGTATACCAATTATCATTTGAAGAAATTTGTGAAACATGCAAAAATATATCAAGAGTAAGGGAAAGAGTAAGTAAATCAACATCAAGATTGGTAAGTCAAGCTAAACTTGGAAATTTGTTTGATGATTTTAAAATAGAAATTCTTAGCAATCTAACAAAAAAAATAGAAATGTTAAGAATGCAAGATGAAGGAAAAGAAAACGCTGATATTTGTGTTTCTGAATCACATGATGTTAAATATTTCTCCTCATTACCAAGGTTGAAGGAAGTTCACCAAGAGGACAATGGAGGAAGTCAATTACCAATGCAACAATGTTATGTAGCTCCAGGAGGACTATGGTAGCCTATTCAGCCTGATATGATGCAAGATCCTAATTCACAATTTCAAGGTTATGCATATCCACCTGAAAGTAATTGGAACACACCTTTTCCTTGGCAACATTAGCTATCTCAACCCAAATCTTGGCAACAAGGTTGGCAAGGAACTTATGGGAGCCATAGACAATATCCTCAGTATTTTCCTCAATATCCTCCATACCAAACTCCATGTTATTCCTACCATTCACCTCCACCACAGCCACAACCCCATCCACATCCATCTCAAATATACACTTCCACTCAACTACCTGTACCACCATTTCCAAACCCACACATTGAAGTAGCTCATCCCACTTACAATGCTGAGGTACAACACTTCCAAACATCTCCTCTTGAGCTCAATGGTATTCACCATAGATCATGAAGAGTATTGCAAAAAAGATATTCTCTTGATATCGTTGAAGTACTAAATCCAGATGAAGAAGATTTGAAAGAGAAGATCAAATAATCATGGGTTGCATTTGATGAAGAGTAGACATCAAAATTAGAGATTGAAAAAGCTCCCTCATGGTTATCATCAAGTCTTCCATGTGTTCAAGAGAATAATCAGCAAAAAGAGAAAGCTTTGAAGGTCATGGAAGAAGAAAACATCCAAGATGATCCAAATTAGTAAGTGGACCAAGGGCATCACAACTATATTGAAATATGGTTCCAGACAGTCATTAAGTTGCAGCAATACCCTGTTCTTCAAATGTGCTTGATATCATCAAAGTCAAATCATTTGATCTTTCAAATCTAGGTACATGTCAAAGCATACATTTCAAGCCTCCACATCATTTTTTATGTCATATTGATGTGCACATGGCTCCATTGGAAGTATTCTTATACTTGAAAGTGATTTTGTTTTTCAAGTAGGATAGGGTAGTAAAAAAAAAAAAATCTCAAGTGAAAACCTCCTTGGAGGCGCCTGAGATTGGCTCATTGATTGAAAACCTCCATGAAGTAGTCAATGGGTAGGAGAAAAAAGAAAAAAGAGGAAAAAAGAAAAAGATCCTAGGTGAAAACCTCCTTTGAGGTACCTAGGAAGACCAACTAGTTGAAAACCTCCTTGAGCTGGCTAGTAGGCCTAGAAGAAAAAAAAGATAGAAAAATTAAAAAATATTTGTTTCATGTATCTCTTTGATGAATGCGTGTACTCCCCAACATCTACAAGCAACAAGAACAAGTTGGTACCAAAAGGAAAATTGGTTAAGCCTAGTCAAAAGAAATCAAATTTTGACTTTCTCCTCCTTTTCTCAAATGCTCCAACAAGGCCAAGGCCATGACAATCCATCACCTTCATCTATTTTCACCATCCGCCCATCATTCTCAAGCTTCTACCATTCAATTTTCTTGTTGTCCTAAAAAACTATAGGATGATCTATTTTACTACATGAAACACAATTACGTAGAGCAGAAATTTGTTTTTGTCATAACTTGAAAACCATGCATCCATTTTCCAAGTTGTTTCAGGGGGAGATGCATATGGATGATGGTGACATGCTCAAGCAATTTCAGCAAATTCCAGTCCACAGTTTTCGAGGAATCAACCTCCATCTCCTACAACCATTTTTGCATTTTCTTGATATATGTGCATCCATTTAAAACGTTGTCTCTTAGGGAGATAAATATGGATGATGGTAACATGCCTAAGCAATTTCAACAAATTCCAGTGCACGGGCTCCAAGAAATCAGCCTCCATCACCTTCAACCTTTCTTAGCTTTTCTCGAGATCGATGCATCCATTGACCAAATTTTGTTTATTTGGAGGTGCATAATGATAATGACAACATGCTCAAAAAGTTTCAGGTCAATCCATTCTACCGTTTCGGAGATATGGACAAAACAAGTCGATGTCCTAAAAACCTACAAGATTTCCTAAGATCTTATAGGATATAGAACAACACCTATAGTATTGGCAGTGAGTAGTTTTGAAAGGGAAAAATAGAAGTTGGCTTCATCAAGCAGTGTTAAGGAGGTAGGCTCTACGTTTCCCCACATTTTTCCAAGTAAAAGGAACATAAAAAACCTTTCTAGTTTGTTGAAAGTGATTACAGCGTAAGGGAATTGTATACACATAATTTTTAAATTTGGTATCAGACCTATACAAACCTCCATCCATCAAAGAAAAATGACCGAGGGAACCCATCAACACAGTGAGGATTCATCAGCACCCTCCTGTAGGAGAGATATTCACAAGGCACGATTAGATGGGTTTTCTTTGAAAAATTGAGGGGATATGATGATGAAGTAGCCAGAGATTTGCAGTGAGATTTAGCTTGGAGATCCAAAGCTCAAAGAAGCTCCTCCAAATCTTAACAGCAGCATCAGGATCATCAACATCACCATCCAACACCTGCACATCAACATCAACTCAGTAGCAACATGCAGGTCTTTCCAATAACCATCAAGTTGGTACAGGTATGCAATATTCTTGACCTCTTCTCTTGAGCATATTATAGTTAGAAATTTGTTGTCAATGCACCAGCGATGAGCTTTTATAAGCTAAGGATGGGTCAACAGTCTCAACTACCTTGAACTAGTTAATTGCAACGCACTCCTTCACTCATGAAAGGTTGAAAAGTGAAATTATAAAGGGTGATGATTTCAAGGAATGAGGACAACAGCTAAAAGAAGAAATTTTTGCAAAGGCCAAGTCACCAGAGCACTTCAAGCCCTCCATCCACTTCATATTCACTATCTATTCATTATTCATCCATGCCATTTCATTTTTGAAAAAAAAAAACAAATAGAGCATCCTCTCCATTTTCAATCCAAGAGGACTCCAATCTCTTTTTAGCTTTTGTCCAAGACCTAAAAATGGGAAAAAAGAATGGGAGTCAAGTTGAGGGCCTACCTTAACCTCAAACCATCATTTATTCTCAAAACTCCTTTCCTGCAGTTTTAATAAGGTTTCTTATAGTTTTGACAGGAATTACTAGAAGATGTCCTAGTTCTCATATAAATGCATTTTGAAGGTGTTAGAGGTGTCCAAATGGCGGAACAAGGTAGCAGAAGGTTGATAAGGGTGTGGAAGACCTTGCCAAACTAAAAAAATATTCAAGAACACACCTTGAATAAAGGTAAGAAGGCAAGTTAATGGTCTCAAGAAACAATAATTTTTCTTTGCACAAATATGTTTTTGGGCTTGTCCTTGCAGAACTTGCAGCCAATATTCTTAATGCAGAAGAGAGAGGCCACTGGGGCCATGGACGAGGCACAATGAGGTCATTAAGTTTCCTAGAGGATGAGCAACACTTTCAGCAGGGGGGTATGATGGGCCTCTAAATTAGACATAAATTAAGGCCCATGCCTCTAAATTAAAACATAAATTAAGGCCTATGACCATCCTTCAGCGCATTAAACCTCTCTTTCTAAATTAGATAGTTTATTTTTAACTTTAATATATTCTTTAGGAAGGTTTATGAATAATTGGATATTTGTGCCTAATATTATTTATTTTTGTGGAATATTATGAGAATATTGGGCAGATTATGAAGATTTGGAAGATGAGATAATTTAGGGACTTGTTCTGTACTACAAGAGGATCAATAATAAATAATAAATCAACAAGATATTATGGAATTATGGCACAAATTTTGGAACTCCAATGATTGAGAAAATATAGGAATGTGTTCCACTTATCAAAGGGATTTTGGTGGGGAAAGATTCCTCCATTCATGGGCAATGATTCCTAATAATTTTTTATAAGTACAAAGTCAAATTTTCCTCTAGAGATAGATTTTCATTAGTGTTCTTGTGGAGAGAACTCATATCTCTGCAGCTCCATTGTATTTTCTTGCAGGGATGTAATTCTATTGATGAAAATAATGAATATTGGTGTCATGTTCAACTTCTAAATCTTATTCTCCCCCATAGGTCTCTGAGTTTCCTTGGTCTTGTCCATCCCAGGAACCTTAGAGCCCTTTTGTATCATTTTATTTCCTTCTTTTCACTGCTTATTCACATGCATTTCTAGTTTTTATTTCTTTCTATTTATGCATTTAGTATTTAATGATTTCTTGTTGTAGGATTGAGTTAAATGGTTAATGTAAGTTCTTTTGTAGGATCACAAGCATTATTTTCATCCTTGGAAAAGCTTTGGAAGTTCATAGTAATCATTGAGTTGTTTGGATTAGTCTTCTTATTCCCAAATCTAGATTGTTGGACCTCCTTTCTAGCAAAGAACAATAAAATTTCTGCTATTTTTTAGAGCTTGCTAACGAGCTTCAATTAAGTTGGTTCCACTTGCATTAGATCACAAAAACATTCTAGTTCATAACAAAAATTACCCCACTTGATTTTCACTTGATTAGGTTAGGCATTGTTTGGATTTACTAGCTCACTGGTTCTCAAATTTCTAAATTTTTGACTAGTAATGTTTTTCTACTTTTTAGCATGGGTTAACAGAAGTATTTTTGAGTGATTTAACTTGGAATGGGGACCTTAGACATCCTAGTTAATAAAAAAATTTGTCCCATCCAAATTGGATTTGATTTGCTTTGTCATTCGATGAATTATAGTAAATCTGTACATCTTGTAGGAAATCCTGTTTTGAGCCCGAATTGAGAAAAATCATCATTGAAGCTCGGATTAGGCCTTTACTTGACCTCCATGCCATCAAGACCATTTTAATCCTCTTGATCCACACTTGGGTTAGCATTTTTCTAGTTTTCAAGAGTAGGATTTGATTTCCATTTCTTCTATCTTTCGTCTTACATTAGATCTCATCAATGTTTTATATCATTCTACAAAGTTTTGTCCATGCTTGAAGTAGACAACTAGCTCATGAAATTCGGTTTCCTTTAGATAATTGAAATTATTCTTGTTTGCATGATTTTTGGGTAAATGTCAATGTTTGATACAATGCAGGTGTTTCAGGAGTACAGAGAGATTGTATAGTCAACAACCTCATCCCAACTTCATCCACCCATGGTCTTCACTTTCTTTCACTAAACCCTCACCAATTTCATCATTTCACAAGGAAATTTTTCCAAGATTTTTGAGCAAATCCAGCCATCTCCCAACATTGGTTTTGAGTTCAGAAGTGGTCATAGGCACTCCTTTTTCTCATTCCATCTACCAACCACCTCCCCTAAGCTTTCCAACACCTTCAACATCCATCCTTTTACTCTCGGTTGTATCCTATAGGTTTTCAGGGTATCTTGTAGGTTTTCCTGTAGTGTCTTGTTTTGAGGCCAAATTGAGGAAAAAGCCTCTAGGAAGCTAGCAAAGGGTCCCTACTTGTCTCCCAAGCCTTTGGACCATTCACCATCATCTCCAAGCCACCTGCCACATCACCAAAAGAGATTAGCTTTCACACTCTCACATAAAAGAAGACGAAAAGAAAAACAAATTTATTTTATTCATTTACATGCACAACAATAGAAGGCTTGATGGTTTGAATTTTCATGCTTAAGGCAGTAGGATTGCATACAGGTTAACTTAGCATTCTTTTGAAGAAAAGCCTCTTAGTAGTTAGTTAGAAAATGGTGTGTTTTAACATTTGATTTCAGTCTCTTTCCTTGTACTTTCTTTCTTGCAATAGGTTAAGGTTTCATCTCGAACATTTCATTTTCTACAATTAGTTTAGGAGTTGGCTTCAGTACATGCACTCCATTACATCATGACATCAAAGGAAGGATACATTGTATGCCACACATATAATGCTGGTACCTCTTAAGTTTGTATGAACCCCGGGTTGATAATTACAGTCGGTAGCCTTGGGAGTGGCAACATTCTTGCTACAATACTGAGGCTCATCATTTTGCACAGGATGCCAAAGCGTTCAAAGAGAATGCTCACAATGTATGACCCCAACAACATAGTGAAGGAAAAATACCACTTGGAAAACTTCTATCTATAGCTGCAGACACTCGAGGTACGATACAACGATGTTTCATGCAAATTTTTTTTGTGTACCTTGGATGGGCATGCAATAGTATGGTATCACAACCTTCCTATCAACTTTATCCATAATGGTCATGTTGAAATGGTTATTTCTGGAAAAATTCACTAATGACAAGACCCCGGCCATGTTGGTTAAAGAGTTGGGCAGTCTAAAGATGGAGTCAAAAGAAAAGGTAAAATGTTTGAATCAAAGGTTTTTGCACATATTAAACAAGTTTGTAGCAGACATGAAACCTCATGACTCCATCACTGTCGACTGCTATACGTCTGCGGTGCCAACCAGTATTGCACAGTTCATCAAGCGAGCTGCAAAACCAACACTAATAGAAAATTGTGAAGAGGAAATCGTTGTAGAGAAGGCCCTGCACGCGATTAGAGTCATCAAGGATGATGAACCAACAAAGGTCTCCAAGATGCGAGTAGGAAACCCTAGGTTGTGGTGAGCAAGGGTAAAGACAAGGAAGCAATTGATATTGAAACCCTTACTTGTCTTGTCAAGATCTTGACAACAAAAGTGTCTAAGCTGAAACAATGAATGATCGACACATCTGCAACCAGTCAGTTGCCCAGACAACAGAAAGGAAGCATGTCATCAAGCAGTAATTGCTTCCCTGGTAAAACTGCGTAGAGCTCCAGCTCAGTGTTCCAGATAGAATAGTGTGCGAATGATGAATTTTTCTCATTCCATGGGGTCGATCACTCGAAAGGGTCTTCTTCGGATTGGAAACGAGTTGTAGAATTGGTATGAAACCACGTAATAATAAGCAGTACGTAGTGCCAACTGAGAGATGCAGATGATGACAAAGATGCTTCACATGGTGAGGCACCTAGCACTAGGCAGGTGATCAATATGTATCAGTGCTCACAAGTAGCGTAGAAGACAAACATTGAGAAGCAGCGCGAAAAGAAAAATGGTCGATATAATCTCAGAAGTCAAGGGGCTCCCCCTACATTTGGGGAAATGCGGGAAAAGCTTGAACTATTGGGGAAGGTTGATCCACTAGCCGTCCAAAAGAATAAAACACAAAGCAAGCCCCAGAAGACAACGACGGAAAAGAGTACATCCATGAGTAGTAAACTACAAAACACTCTGCCGGATAGTACAAACACAAGTTTGACCTCGCACATCTCGGTGAGTCTACCTGCTCTTGACTACATAATTGTGGAAGACATGAAGAGACTTGTGCAAATATCTCATTGTTTGAGTTAGCTAAGATTCAAATTCAGTGAGATATTTTGTTGCATGCACTAGGGCAAACATCTGTAGACAATGTAACCTCTATTAGCAAGGGAGTAAGAACATCTCCCAGTTCACTCACAACTATGCTTAACACACTTCAAATGGAAGAAGAAAACTTTGTTTTCCATCCATTCTTGATTTAATTTGAAATCTTTCACTGTAATGTTCACAACTATTTGTTTGATTTTGGTGCATCAGGCAACCTCATGTCGTTCTCTATCGCCAAGAAGATCAATGCGCAATGGAGCAAGACATTGGCACAGATCATCCAACTTGATTGGACATGCATACTAACCATTGGTGAACTTCAGGATGTGATCATCCGATTATCTCATGACGGTCAAGTTCACCAATGCATAAACATTGTTGTTATGGACACACTGAAAGCATATGGCTTACTACTGAGTAGAGACTAGTCTAGCAAGTTGAATGGATACTTTCCTACAGACTAGTCACACCTGTGGCTGATGTATCAAGGCAAAAGTAATCAAATTCGGGTGTTATCCAAAAGATACATGAGGCACAACATCACTCCCATCAATGGTGAGAATGAATCGTTGGCCTTCGCAGAGCTCATGTTTGGCAACTACCTCTTGGAAGCATCGTTGGGGTGTATCTTGCACAACCAACTCCAACCCCACCAAAAATGTAGTTGGGTCTCCTTCCTTGCCCCACTAATGGAAATGAAACCTGTACATCACATTGTAACACTAGTAGCAGCAGTAGCAATAGCAATAGTAGTAGCAGTAGCAGTAGTACAAGCGCGTCAAACGGTCCATGTACAGATGAGTTGTGGACCATGTACTTAAATCAAATCAAAGGCAAAGGATGTCTCTAGAGCTGGGGGTGCCTTGATTGACCCAAAGCATAAGAAAGATTTGATGTCGAGATGCTTGGAGTTAGAGTTTACGAACAACATTGCTAAATACGAAGCAATCATGTTGAGCTTGCAAAAGGCCATCAACCTCAACGTTGTTGTGCGTAAAGTGGTAGGTGATTCAGAAATAGCGGCACGACAGGTACGTAACACCATACATTGTTTATCACATCATCTCAAAGGTTACCAGCGAGAGGTATGGTGACTAATCTCTAACTTCCAAGCATTTAATATCACTATTGTGCCAAGAACATGTAATATAGCTGCTTCACAAACAACATTGTTGAATATGAAGCACTCGTGTTGAGCTTGCAAAAGGCCACCAGCCTCAATGTTGTTGTGCGCAAAGTGGTAGGTGATTCAGAAATAGCAGCACGACAGGTACGTAACACCATACATTGTTTATCACATCATCTCAAAAGTTACCAGCAAGAGGTATGGTGACTAATCTCTAACTTCCAAGCATTTAATATCACTGTTGTGCCAAGAATGAATAATGTAGCTGCCAATGCTTTAGCAAACGCAACTTCTAAGACGTCACCACTTAGGGATAGATTTACTGTTGAAATTTTGTACAAACCTTCTATCCATGATAACATAAATAATCTACACATTTTTTACAATGATCAACAAATAATGAACTTCATGGACAATGTTGATGCCTTTAAGGACGTAGCAGCTGATGAAGATGAGCACAAGCAGTCTCTGCAAGCTGAATATGATGACAAGAAAGGAAACCTCATCCCCAAGGGTGTGGTATCTCTCAAAAGGCTCCATGACCTGTAGGACCACTTTCAAGGGTCAAGAAATAGGAAAACCCACAGTTCCACCCTGATGTACGAGTGGACCAACCTAGGAACAGACCACGATCCGAAGTTCATCAATCTCGGTACACATTGCATATTGGAGGAGCGACGAGTTTTTGTCTACTTGTTCAAAGAGTACCGGGATGTGTTCGCGTGGGAATATGATGATCTGAGAACATATGACACATAAATAATCCAATACATGATTCCAATAAAAGAAAGGGCCAAGCCATTGCAACAAAAATTGAGGAAAGTACATCTGTCACTTGAACCCCTTATATAGAAAGAACTGATTAAGTTGTTGGATGCTTAGATCACTTACATAGTTCATCATTTTACTTGGGTTTCTAATTTAAGTTTTGTATGTAAGAAATCCGAAGGAATTCTCTTATGCATTGATTTCTGAAATTTAAATCGCCCTCGGAAGAAAAACAACTACCCTGTTCCGTCAATGAAACCTATGCTACATGTAGTATCTGGAGCAGGAATGTTGTCTCTGCTTAATGGTCTTTCGAGTTACAACCAGGTTTTGGTAGCGGAACCTGATAGCCCGTATACTGTCCATAAGAAGCTTGGTCCAGACACATATCATCTGCAATCTCTTGATGGGAGGATTGACAGCCTTCTTGTCAATGGTCAAGATCTCAAACACTATTTTCAGTAGGTCAGGGTTGTGCCCCACAGCATGTACATAGTCTGTTTATTTCTTATTGTCTTTTCTCTTTGCTTATTATTTTTGTTTCGTTTTGTTTATTTTCTTAGTATCATGCTATTTTTGGCTTTGTAAATAAGTGTTGCCCTCTACTGAGTTTTGGATTTTGAATAGATATGTGGCTGATATCCAAAGAGCCTTGTGACACTGTAGCACTTGGCCAGATTTGTGTCCATCTTCTCTATTCTTGGTTATAACCTTCTGCAGATGAAGTCGTGATGAGAAATACGAGTTGCCTGCAAGGGAAGCTTGAGTCCAACCATGAACTTGTGTCCACACTGGGAAACCCCATGTCTGTACTCAGCCTTCTGCTCTATGTATTCAAGCTCATTCAACTAGTAGAAAAGGAGAAGGGGAAAATCTAAATGAGAAAACCTATGTCAAAGGTCTTACATGATTCTCTGAAGGAACAACCTCTTCTGATCTCAATAAGCTAGGAGCCCTCTTTTGCCCCAAAAAATAAATAAGTGCCTATGCACAGTCCTCTTAAAAAATATAAAGGCAAAAGAAGAGAAGGGATTCCTATGCAGAGAGGTGAAGCATGCAACTCCACTGGGGTACTGACCAGGCTCCCTAGAAGTGGAGCGATGTCTGTGTTCCTGTGTGACTCCACCGGGCTGTTGTTCAGGCCTACTAGCAGCAGAGCAACACCAGAGATGAAAACTTAATACTCTGAAATTTTTTAACTCGTGAGCCAAACTACCCTTCCCAATTTAGAAACACTATGATCAAGCCGAAACTTGTTGTTGTGTTCGACTCAGTTGCTGAAAGATGAACCATGTCTGTCCATGGGGTAAGTGGGAAAGCCGAAGTAACATGCACATCTATTCAATACTCCCAGAAAGACTAACGCCCTGTGTTGTTAATGGACCAAAACAGAGAAGCTGGAATTCAACCAATGTGTTGCCAAGTGTTGTAGCGGCTACAACACCCTCCAAAAGTTTGGCCTGCATCCAATTTTGGAGCCTTCCTTGTGTTTTTCCTTGATGTTTGAAAGCACTCGGGCTCATCCCATGAGCTCATCTTGAGTGTTGCACCCTCCTCACTTGATCGTTGTATTCACTATGTAATCATTTGTCACACTCACACACAAAGTTGTATGCAATGTCGCGCAAGTGTTGTCACGGTCGTTCAACAATCTATCACAAGTGTTGCACTTATTGCTCACACTCGTCGGTCAGTCACACTGAGTGTATATTGTCTTGATGGTTCAAGGTGTCTTGTCGTCAACTTATGTTGGGTATGTGTTCACAAGGTCATATATGTACGGAGTCACTCATTCACACAGTCATTTTGTTGAAAATCTGTCGACCAGACTAACCCCCAACAGCCGAACCTTTACTGACATGCACTACACAGTGTCAACCCTCAGTGATCCTGTACTGCTGCCCATAATGGCCAAGAACTTGAGGCTGCCTCCCAGACAGTCTACACTATGCAATCTTGGGGTCAACTCGACTGACTATAACCCATAGCAGCGCAAACATTGCACAACGAGTCATCCCAATTTGCGCTACCCTCAAGCAAAGCCATCAAGCCTCTAACTGGTGAACCGAAGATTTTGACTAGGTAGTGACCCCGGGCCTCACTCCTCCAAACAATTGTGCAGAAGCTGCCAAGCATGCCTACTTCCGCTGACTGGAGAAATTGCGCATACACGCTGGACAAACACCCGTTGCCTATCACTACACTGTCCTAAAAATTTGCACAGTTCTGTTAGCGAGTCACCCTGACAACCGACTTGCTGCTCCTCCTGAAAATGTGCAGTTTTCATGGGCTGCCTCCCAGCTACCCAACATCTCACTCAGCCCGGAAACTGCATAGGGATGTCTTGTAGTCTAGTCTCCTAGCTCTGTGCAGTTTTGGCTTGCAGCCTCCCACAACCCGCTGCCAACCTCGCTGGATAATCTGCGTAGTTTTCACTGCCAGTATCCCCCTACTACCTACACTGTCTTTCTGGAAAAATTGCACAGATCTTCCCTCCATCTGAGCCAAATCCCGCAAACAGTCACTACTGATTCGAACTGCCCATCTCATCCTCCCAGTGACCTCTACGCAATTTTCATTAGCAATGTTGGGAGCCCGCATCCCAACCTAAAATGTGCTCTGTGTAGTTTGAGATCCTTGTCCTCTCTGCTGATCACCTGCACCCGAAAGTGAAAGATAATGCATCATGGTAAACTAGGAGATTTCTGAATTTGATGTAGCCTTGTCATGTCAAGTGATTGCAGATACAGTTACATGGATCAGACATGACGCGGCGATGAATGGGATGAACAAGGAGCACATGGTAGGAGACTTGTTCGCGAACGGACGAACACATGGAGCATGCCAAGTACAAGTGAAGGAGATACATCCAAGTGCAACATCAAGAGAAAACTAAGACCATCGAAGACTCTACACACCTTTCCATGCAGAGGTGAATCTATGATACACCAAGAGAACATCCATCACTCAACAATGTTGCAGCTCGGCATGGACACTACTAGCAGCATGAGCATACCAATGTTGTTGTGTTGAGTCATGTGATGAGTCATATCAGCCACATCACTACTGTGGGCCATATTGTTGTAATTAATGTAATGTAACGTGGAAGTCTAAGAGACCCACATGTAAAGTTGAAGAGTCATGTAAACTTGAAGAGTCATGCGAGTCAAACAGTCATGAGGGAATTCGAACAGTCATAAGGGTCAGTATCACCGTTGGCTATATATAGCCCTCATTTGTACATGCAAAGGAATTTTCACCTCAGCTCCTCCCACATAGCCTTGAGAGTCTGTAGTCTTTTCTTTAAGGAGCGATAAGTGGCTTCAACGCCTCGCTATCGGGGTTAGTGATGTAATGGTGTACCGATGTGTCTTTGAACTTTCACTTAATTAAAAAGCCTGATAACAGTCCAGCACGTTTTCACACATGTATTGTATTTATTTGTAAGACTATTCTTTGGACACTTGTAACGCATGTTGCTTTAACTTGTATTAAGACAGTTGAACTATTTCAGTTGTTCTAATACATATGCTTACAAAAATGTGTTGTATAAGTTGTTAATGTTGTCTCACCCAATTTGGACTATTCCATTGGATACTCGACAGAACCATTCTCATAAACTTGTTATAATGACCGTTGCACTCAGATGGACTATTCTGTTGGGTGTTGTATGTGTTATCCATTCACTGTGTGTTTGTGACTGCCGCATCCATGTGGACTCTTCCGCCGGAAGCTGCGTATGTCTTGTTGTGTTGTGTGCCTTTGACAGAGTTGGGACTATTCCCTTTCGACTTGAGAATCACTTCCACCCTCTCCCTCTGTGGTGAAAGAACCTTGACACAAGTAACACTAAGCACTCACTAGGCACACGAACCTCTTCGTTCGAAGACAAAGCAAACCCCTCTCATGTGCTGACCAGCAAGGGCTAAGGAAAACCTTTAAGATAATGGCAATCAAACCATAATATTGGATGGGACTGCTACACCAAAAGGTGTGAGGTCTAGTTGGAAGAGATCCCTGAATGTTTGTGGGTCCAGCACTGTCAACGGGTATATGATAATCCCTTTCTTGCGGAGAGGGAGTGTTGAAAATGCAGTAAGAAAATCTAGTTTTTACTTTGCCTTTGTCAAACTAGATTAAAATTCTAATTTCAACAGAATAATTGGAGGTGGTTAACTGAGGTGACATGGCCTCTTGTCACCCACTTAACTCGGTAAATTCGAGTTGGAGACATCCGAGTTCAGTTCTACATGATTTATTGCTAATTTATAGTAATGTATTTCAGTGAATTTGAGTTATTGTCAGTTTAACTAGTTTTCATTGTCAGAAGAACTAGTGGAGGTCAAGTTGTGGGTGTGTAACTTTTTCCACACTAAGTGATCATCCAGTTAACTGATCAATCAACCCAAAATAATTGTTGCAAGCAGAAAAATAGAGTTACCCAATTGAGATTGAAGTTCAAGGGCAGTCTGCTATCACTTGTAAACTAGTTCAAGTTGTACATGTGATGCATGTAGTCAAAATATTGACCTAAGGTAATTGTGTAATTCCTTGGTGAGAAATTCCTAAAAAATAGGGGCAATTTCCCAAGGGAGCGGCACAAGGAAATAAGAGCTTGAAGGCTCGAAATTTTGGCTAAGTATTGGCAAAGGTCAGTGAGTCAGGCAGAGGATAGAAGATACAGGTGCATGTTTAGATCAAGCTTGAGCAAAGCATATTGTATTTATCAAAATTATTTGATTAATGCAATACAAATAGTAAAGGGTTTTGAGCAGTGGATTTTCCCTAAATAAATCTCTATGTATGTTTGTTGAATCTTTATGCATGTTAATGATTTGTGTTCTTGATCGTGAATTTAGTCTTGTGATTTAGAAAATTTCATGAGTAGTTTAGAATCTACACATTAATTTTTCCACTTCATATATCAATTTGCAAGTTTTCCAATAGTATAATTTCTACTTGAGTGGCAAGGACTACAACTTGTTACTATTAGTCCTTGTAAAAGTAGGACTATAGCAATCAATTATTAGTTTAGCATTCACCAATGCAGCTTTGCAAAACAAATATTTATTTTTCAATATTATTAGGAAAAAGATTTGATTGGACCACAAATTGAAGGTCTTAGTGTAGCTTTTGCACAATAAATATATATATTTTTTGCTATAATTTCTGGATGTTATGCTATGATTTTTATTTTTAAGCTTTATAGTAAAACCGGCTAAAATTAAAACTCATATTCATGTAGCAAGTATTTGCGTAAAAAATGGATACAAACAAGATATAAATACTTACAAGAAATTACTACTCACCATTATTTATACGTCCCACTTTAATAAATAAAAATAAAAATGTAAATATATACACACTAATGATTACTACCATCAAAATTTATATAAATAAAAATATTCCAACTAATTTAAATAACAAAAATTTAAAAATTTAAAATCAAATCATTGCCACACACCTTACCCTTACCGCAACTTACCGTGAAAGACACCCATCGTTAAAATTTAAACAAATAATCATGTCACCTATGAGGTAAGAGGAGGAGACATTATATAAAAATGAGTAAAGTCAATTTTGCTATAACAACTGATGTATAAAAAAGTCGAACGTATGATTAAGCATTGAAATTAAGACTCTTCCTTTTCCATATATTTCAATAATCCCATTCGAAAGAACAGGTAGATTCAACAAAAATAATTCAATTTAAATCATGAAAGACTCCACTATTCAATCTCAAATCCCTTCTCTAAACTTCATCCATATATTTCAATAACACCATTTAATAAAGAAATTCTCAAACCATAACATGAGATATAAATATGACATTCACAGCTCCATCCAATCCTCTCATATACATGTACAACAAAACATCTACAACCAAACAAGTTTTATGACTGACTTTACATCTCCATCTGATCCTCTCATACATAACTACAACACCACACTCAGGAAGAAGTTGCCAATTCCAGCCAAAAGATACTGCAACTTAAAAGACCAGATACAATTCATGATTAATGAAATCCTGCTTACTTCCTGCATCCCAAGCAATCCTTGTTGCCACATATAAAACTGTCCATAAATATATGATAATAACTTGACCGAACACTCAGGACCCAGGTAAGGTAATTGCAACCCCGTTTATGAAATATGCAAGTCCTCATTAAGTACTGCAGATGGCAATGCGGATCCGTCGGTTCACATTCATAACTTTTATCTTCTCTTCTAACGCAAATCATTAATCAAAACCACACAACAAATACATATCATCATTCCCATCAATGCTCTCAGGCAAAGTAAAGAACGAGATAAATACAGACTCACAGATGGACAAGATCTTGTTTACAGTAACTTTAATAGTTCTGCTTCTTTTCTTCCTCTTCTCCTTCCTTCTTGTTATGATGTCCGGGGAGTTTCTCTTTAATTTTATCGATCAGACTAGCCTTCTTCTCCACTTCTGCTTCTTCTTCCTCTTTCCCTTCCCCTTCCTTCTTGTTAGACCGTCCGGGTAGCTTCTCTTTAATTTTATCCAGCAAACCTGCTTTCTTCTCCACTTCCGCTTTCTCTTCCCTCTCCCCCTTGTTAGGTTGTACAGGGAGCACACCTGCTTTCTTCTCCACTTCAACTTTCTCTTCCCCCTCCCCCTTGTTAGGTTGTGCAGGGAGCTTCTCTTTTAATTTATCAAGTAAACTTGCTTTTTTCTCTTTTTCAACCCCAAACTGATCTGAAGAATGCTGTCCATCCCCAGGTAGCTTTTTCTTGGTCTTGTCCTTTGCCTCTTTCTTCTTTCTCTCTTTTTCTTTCTTTTTCTCGCCTTCTTCCTCTTCATCACTAGACTGGAATTACATATATTCATGCCTCAGTGTACATGAAAGAAATATATTACATATAAGACAACTAGATTTGGATGGTAGATTTTAGAAATATTTCATAATCTAATTTAGAATAGCCAACATCAATTGTTTGACCAGTATTCTGTAAATCAAATTCCAAAATATTTCCTAAATTTGCCATCTAGATAAATTCAAAATAAATCAACAAAATAACAATTAATGAATAAAAAGCAACCAAATAACAATCAATGAATAAAAGAGTTAGTAAAAGAGTGAGAGACTTACAGAGCTGGAGCTTGAGCTGTGTGTTCGGTGAACCTTTTCCAACAAGCCCCCGTGTTTCTTTTCCTCAGCTTCCTCAGGGGTAAGTTGGCCCTCGTGACCATGCCCGTGTTCGGCTCCATGCGGAGGAGCAGCTGGATAATAAGAAGCAGCTTCATTCTGAGCGTCACTGTGGGTGTGGGTTTTCTCTTCATGCTTTTCCTCCTCGTCCTTGCCGAACAAACCCAAACCCGTGTGTTTTTGTTGCTCAGCTTCCTCGGGGGTAAGTTGCCCCTCGTGACCATGACCGTGGTGGTGCTCTACTCCATGCTCTTCATGCTGAGGAGGAGTTGGATAATAAGATGCAGCCTCAATCTGAGCCTCATCGTTCGTGGCAGAGGGCTGCGTGATCTGCTCTTCCTGCTTTCCGGCCTCTTCCTTCTTGCCAAAAAACCCGAACAGGCCGCGATCCTGGTGCTCCGGTGCTTGCTCGGCCATACTGATTCGAACTTGAAAATGCTAAAGATATCAAATTCAGCAAAGTAGATCCAGATTGTATTAAAAGATAATCGGCAGAGATATCAAAAGGAATGCAATGCAGTGGATGAATTGTGAGGAATAGCTCAGTGGTTTTTATCGGCACTGTGGAATCTCCGGATTGGCTAATACGCGCTTTGCCTTTACACGCGCCCTGCTCACAATGGTCGCACGGAACGCGCTTTGGAAACAGAGTCGGTGCGAGGTAGCCAGGGTGTTCGACAATTTGATTTATTTTTGTAACGGATACAGTGGCGCCGCGTGTTTCGCTTTACACCAACGAACTGGGTACAGAAGAAAAGAGGAAAAAGAAAAGAATCTACGCTTGGCGCAACTCTTTCATTTGTTTTCTTCCAGAAATGGCATATGGAAAGCTTAGGTGGAGCATAACATTGAGTGTTATTTACGCAATCTCCTGAATATATATATATAAATATATACACATCACGTCTATGTATATATATAACGTATATAAAAGTATATCTCGGATATGTATACAAAGTGGAGATACACACGAATTGCGTAACCTTGAAGGCTACAATGGAATTCAATATCAATAACAAGGATAAAGTCGGTATACACTGCCTGTGCATGCAATTGTGTAGATAAGGTGGGGTTTTGTTGCGACGATTCTCAGCGACAGTATACGTGATGCATAAGTCATAATCACGTGATCACCGACTATTTTGATAGAACTTTTCAACTCTACCTCACCCGCTGAGTTGGAAAGTGTAATTAAGTCTTTTCACATAATATATTTTAACTTTTCAACTCTACCTCACCCGCTGAGTTGGAAAGTGTAATTAAGTCTTTTCACATAATATATTTTTTCACCAGAAAGTTTAATTTTATGAGTAATAAAAGCATGTATTAAATTTGTTTGGCATTTATTTGTTTTCAACTTATTTAGTTATCAACTTATCTGTCAGTGTTTTAATTCTAAAAGTTATTAAACTAGTATTAAAAAAGTTATTAAACTAGTATTTGCATCTGATGTTGCAAAGGAAACGTCCTAAGGCATAGAGTGTGGAAGAATAAGGACATGTGAATGGGCATTGTTGAAAGCAAGGGTGGATGATAAAGAGTTGCAATTGAAATTGTTAGTTATGTGTATGCTGAATATAGATATTTTATAAATAATAGTGTGTAGAAGAATAGCGACACGTAAATGGACATTGTTGAACGCAAGGGTGGATGATATTGAGTTACACTTGAAACTATTAGTTATGTGTGTTTTGAATATGGATAAGTAATAGTAGTGTATGGAAGAATAGCAACATGTGAATGGACATTCTTGAAAGCAAGGGTAGATGATAATGAGTTATAGTTAATGTCATATAGAGGTTATCCATTATTCATGTAGCAATTGTTGTTTACGTGAACATATTTTTGTAAAGTGACATTTTTCGCTACTAAGTTCATATGAGATGTCAATTAATCTGTTTTATTATTATTATTTTAATTTAATGTTTCATTATGCATACTAAATCTTTTTTTTCATATAAAATTAAATTTAAATGTTTACTCATTTACAGATACTACAACACATACCCCTTTTTTGGATTAATGTTTATGAGTAGTAGGCCAAAACTTGCCAAATGCTTAAATTTCTTTTCCAAAATTTCAGAGATGCCCATTTGAAAACCCTGGATATATTACTGTCTGATACGAACAAGTTTCAAGCATATTGGTTGTTGGGGTATAGAGTTTTCTGTAAATTGCTACCAAGCAAGGAAGAACTCAAAAGTGGATTGGTATTAAAACCATGGCCACAGCTCAAGGACCTGCGTTCTTGTCCCCAAATAAGACATTGCAATTGACATATGAGGGTGAGTTTTATGAGGTACTCATAGCAAGAGCCCAGCTCTCTGCCATAGCAGACAAAGGGGGCATACCCTCATCTACAGATACTGTAAAGCAACTATAGCCACATTTTGAATATTGCTACAAGGGCTTGGAGCATACTATATTGCAGGCTGTAAAGACTCCACATTCAAAACAAAATGGAAAGATAAGATGAGAAACATATTGGATCTTAAAGCAATATAGAGTATAGTGGAAGCATGGGATCCTTATAATCATCGTTGGTCCTCCTTAAGCCTTGCTAGGATTGGTAGCTTAGGCAAGAAGAGTGATTTTCTAGGTATCATTTTCATTTTGTTGTTCCTAATGGGGCTTCTTAGATTCAAAATTTGAAGGGACCCAACATGGGAAAAGTGTTGTTTGGTGGCTTGGGCTTGTAACACATAGACTGTACTCATATTGGGCTATGCATTTATATACACCCTTTGGCTCTAGTTTTCCAACCATAAATCTCTCTGACAAAAGCACTGCCTTGACTGGAACCCTTCTTATGGTGACAATGACAAGAACTTCATCCAGAGACCCCACATTCTTGACATAATTCTCAATAATCTGTGGTAAGCCGGAAATAAGGTCACTGCAGAAGAAACAAATTCCTGGTACACATGAATTCACCCTGGCAAGCAATCCATTCAAACCTTATATGCTGAGTTTTCTCCGTGCTAAATATTTATACTTTTCTGCCTTCCATAGTTCCAAGAGAACATTATGGTCAACAAAATTGTTGCAATTAGGAAGGGACACCAACCTCCCTGTGGCACCTTATTCAATACAAATGATAGATAAACACCTTCAGAGATAGCAAAAAACAGAGTGAAGGGTAGTATAAGCAAAATATTTTTTGTAAACGATGTCCCGTGCACTATTTATCATAGATTATCCTTCTGATATTCTCACCAGTGAAGGAAACAAGTTTTTCCAAGTCCCAAAACTCAATAAAAACAACATATTATCAATACAACAATGCAAAGGTTTCTATTTTCCTATATTTTACATCACAATTGAGAATCAAGGGCTGGCACTTCCAAAGGAGCGTGATCAATTCTTCTTAAAATTCGCCACAGCCAAAACAACACCATCAAGACCAGTAACAATATAAGTAAGAAAAATAAAATATCTAACCATATATATGCTATTATTCTCCACTGGTAATCCATAAGTGGTGACGTTTCAAGAGCTCATGCAGATTCAAGCAGCAAGCTAGCCAATGTTGTCAATTCGCTGTAAAACATTTGGTAAACAAACTTTGAATCTAAAATTCACCAAACAATGAGCAGGATTAAATAGCTCTATTATCTCCATATATCCCAACTCACATGTCCACTATCAAAATTGAAGTAAATTGAAAACGGTCTCAAAACTTTTACCTCTTCCAAAACATAATTTACAAACACATTGTGACATCTTGTCCATCTTTTACCTATCTAATGATAACCTAAAAATCACATAACTTTGGTAATATTCTTCTACAATGCCAAGATTTCAAATCATGATTCATACGTATGGTCTATATAGACTCAAAGGTCATGCATGCTCATTAATCTCCACCCTAGATTGATGAGCAACATGTCTGCTAAATAAAAGCATAGATAATTTACCATAAATTTAAGAACTGAATGCATATTTAAAACATGGTAAATGCTTATAATTTTCATTATATACCGAATATCACTACATTATGATATGAAATAAGGCAACATCTTCATCCCTATGGTGGAAAATAAGCTTGAGGGAAGCAGCTAAGAGCCATGGATTGTTTTATGATTGAGAATGTTGCTGTAATCAATGCTTGACTCCCTACAATGGTTGCTAAAGTGGCAACAATGAACATTGACCAATACACAGGTTGTGGTATTGCTTTGTAAAATGTAGAGCCTATGTCCCCTGGGTTTTTTTATCAAATAAGCCACTTGTCTCGTATATGTGATAAGCAGAGATGGGTAAACCAACACACAGAAAGCAAGCTACAACAAACAACCCAAATTTCTCATTATGGTACTAAAACTTGAGGATGAAGCATGCAGGTATGATGAAATACTAATAATTCTATCCTTGACATATAGCTTGGACCTGGATTGATTTCCTGTTGAAATGGCCCAAGTCTGCAAACATGGCCTCGACACCTCGATCCAGTCAGAAAAAAGCATTGATGTTAGTGTTTCTATTTGTATAGCTTTAACACAAATAATTGGGATGAAGTTATGAATTTTGTTTGAGAAAATCATTGGTATGGATTTATCAATTGAGTTAGAAAACAGTTTCAAGTATACTATATGATAAAATGAGACACATATCATGTGAATAATCAATACCTATTATACATAAGACTACACCTCCAAGCATCACCCATCCTTATTAGTGATATTCATCCTTAATAGTGATATTCATGAAAGTAATAGTATATATAATATGGGTTGAATGCCTTGAATTCTCCAGGATAATATTTCACAATATTATATTGTCCTATCATGATGTTGGTCACGAACCAGGCAATTATTATGGGTGAGAACATGAAGCTAACTTTACTTGTACTAAGTACCTACACTCTAGATGAAACACCAATGTATTCAAAATGCTTCTATGAGTATGATGATGGTGTCTGCGCTGTTTTAAATAGGTGAAACTCTGATAAGATGAATGACACTGAGTGTTTATCAGAATTTCACCTGTTTAAAACAGCTCGGACACCATCATCATACTCAGAGAAGCATTTTGAATACATTGGTGTTTCATCTAGGGTGTAGGTACTAGGTGAATAAGAGGAGAGAGTTCAGTTATGCTCTCAAAGATTATCCCAAAGAAGAATACGGAAGTAGCCATGATATAGGTGTCCTGAATTCTACATATTGCAGGTTTGTTCACGTGGATCCTAATATTTATGTTCGTAGCTTGCTGGAGTGCAGAAATAGCAGAGCCCTAGCAGAGGGCAAGACGGTTCATGGCCATATGGTTAAAACCGGCTTTGAGCCAAGCATCTATTTGTGGAATTGTATGATTGACATGTATGTGACGTGTGGGACAATTAAGGATGCATGCCAAGTGTTTGACACAATGCTTGAATGAGATGTCTGTTCATGGACTACGATTCTTACAGGTTATGCAAAATGTGGGTATGCGGAAAATGCACAGTGCCTGTTTGACAAAATGCATGAACGTAGCATAGTTTCCTGGAATGCAATGATTGCGGCATATGCCCGATGTGGTGATCAGGTTGAAGCAATGGATTTATATGGCCAGATGCAATGGATGGGCACGAAACCTGATGAGTTCACCTTAGCTAGTGTTGTAAGTCCATGTGCAAGCATGGTGGATTTAGGATATGGGAGGAAAATTCATGGACCGGTTGTTAAGCTTGGATTTGAGTCAAATGTATTTGTTGGGACTGCTCTTGTTGATATGTATGCCAAATGTGGGAGAGTAGATGGTGCACACCAAATGTTTTATTTAATTCCAGTTCGAAATATTGTTTCTTGGACTGCCATGGTTGCAGGATATGCCCAAAATGGGCAAGCGTACGAGGCCACAAGGTTTTTTAATCAAATTCACCAGACCGGTATGAAGCCAAATGAGTTGACATTTGTCAATGTCGTCAATGCATGTGCTATTCTCATTGATTTGAGGTTTGGAAGACAGGTCCATGCGTACATTATCAGAAGTGGATTCCAGTCCCAAGTTTCCATGTGCAATGCTATTGTTACAATGTATGCCAAAACTCAAACCATAGAAGATGCACTATTTGTGTTTGCTAAAATGTAGGAACGAGACTTAATCTCACGGAATGCAATTATTGCAGGATATGCACATAATGGCCATTATCAGGAGGCCTTAAAGCTTAGTTTCCAAATGAAACAAATAGGTGTGAAACTGCATCAATTCACTTATGCAAGGATTCTCAGTGTAAGTTCCAGCTTACCTGCTTTTGAAGAAGGTAAACAACTTCACAGCCACATTATCCAGACTGGTTTTGACTCAAATATGTTCGTTGAAAGTTCTCTTGTAGACATGTATGCTAAATTTGGCAGCCTACAATATGCCCGTCAAGTGTTAGACAAAATGCCTGAACAAGATGTGATCTCCTGCAATGCAATGATTACAAGGTATGTGCAGCATGGGTATAGTGAAGAGGCTCTAAAACTCTTTTCTCAAATGCAACAGACTGGTTTGAAGCCAGATGAGGCAACTTTTTCTAGCATTGTTAGTGCATGTGCCAACCTAGCAGTTCTTGAGCATGGAAGACACATCCATGCCCACATTTTCTGTATGGGGTTTGAGTCACCCATGTCTGTGGTCAATGCCCTGGTTACTATGTATGCCAAATGTGGAGGCATAAAAGATGCACGGAAAGTTTTCGAGAAGATGACTGAGTGTGATGTTGTCTCATGGAATGAAATGATTGTTGGTCATGCTCAGCATGGGGATGGGGTGGAAACCTTGATACTTTTTGAGAAAATGCTACTGATAGGCATTAGGCCAGATGCCATAACCTTCCTTGGTGTTCTCTCTGCTTGCAGCCATACAGGTCTAGTAGATCAAGGACATTATTACTTTCATTCCGTGAGGCATGAACATAACATCACACCAAGAACGGATCATCATGTGTGCATGATTGACCTTCTTGGTTGTGCTGGTCTCTAGACGAGGCAGAAGATTTCATCAATAAGATGCCATTTGAACCTGATGTCAATATCTGGGTGGCACTGCACAGTGCTTGTAGAGTTCACGGCAATATAGGAATAGGAAAGCATGTCGCACAATTGCTTTTCGATTTGGAGGCGCAAAATACCTTTTCATATGTGCTGGTTTCAAATATCTATTCTGCAGCTAGCAAGTGGGATGACACAACCAAGGTTAGAAAAATGATGAAAGACAAAGACACTAAAAAGAAGCCAGGGTTAAGCTGGATTGAGGTCAAGAATAGAGTACATGCATTCATGTCAGAAGATAGATCACACCCACAAATAGAGGAAGTTCATGAAATGTTGAATACATTGGTCGGGCCAATGGAGGAGGTAGGTTGTGTACCGAACACAAACTTTGTCCTCCATTATATGGAGGATGAACATAAGGAACATGTCCTCTACCATCACAGTGAGAAGCTAGCCATTGCATTTGGGCTTATGAGCACACCTCCTGGGGCCCCTATTCGAATAATAAAGAACCTTCGTGTATGTGGTGACTGTCATAATGCTGTCAAGTTTCTTTCTAAGATTGTTGGAGGTGAAATTGTAGCAAGGGACGTTATACATTTTCACCATTTTAGGAATGGAATGTGCTCTTGTCAGGATTATTGGTAATACAAGATGAAGTTTGAGCACTATTTGGGAGTGGCTTGAATGCTTCTCTATACCATCCTCTATTGGTCTAGAAGTTGCCTCTTGTGACACGCGGAAATAAGGAGAAACATGCTGAGAATATGTCAGTTGTCTCGTAGCTTCTTCATGTGGAGCAGGCTCACCTCTAGTAAGTTTCATACAAGATTATGTATTTCTTTGATAGCATGAATTGATGCGTTAAAAGTTTAGTATGCTAAGCTTGATTATTGATA
This sequence comes from Pinus taeda, assembly GCA_000404065.3. Classification (NCBI taxonomy): domain Eukaryota; kingdom Viridiplantae; phylum Streptophyta; class Pinopsida; order Pinales; family Pinaceae; genus Pinus; species Pinus taeda. The sequence continues at coordinate 11,358 of APFE030830767.1, read as the reverse complement.
AGACGGTTTTGATCTTGTTGCATGACACATAAGACACTTTCTTTTATAGTACTCATTTTTAACATTTTTGGTTGTCTCTATAGTTGCACCAGTTTGGAAAATTGTCAAAATTTCTCTTTGGATAAATGTTAGGAACATCACTTTCTAAAGAGAACAAAAGCATCGGCGAGAAGAAACATTACAAAACATATGTTTTTTCACAATTTCTGCTCTTTATATGTTGAAGTGCTACTTCGGTCATTTATCATTATTGAGTTTCTCATGAGGAGGGATGCAATCAATCTTTCTTGATCATGAAACCAACTTGAACTTTTGAATGGAAGGGAACAAATGGCATGTTGATTAATGTCAAACATTGAGGAATCCCAACTTTGGAACGACACGACATTGTTTATGTAAGCCCCCATCATTGTAATTCAGGTTTATACTAATTTTATATTGTTTCAGAATAAATTTTTGATTTAATTTAATTATAATTTTAAGCTAGTAAAACATCAAGCACCCTAGAATGTTTCCCACTGCTAGATGTTTTTTGTTGAAATTTATTTACACACCCCAGAAATGCTTTGTAGCTAGGCCTTCCAATTGATATCATTTTTCTGTAATTCCAGAAGTCAAGTTTCTATTCTAGAGTGATGGAGATGCAACATTGCGTGTTGGTGGGAACAGAAAACAGATAGGAAATATCAAAAAATTGAAAATAAACACTATGCACAGGAGCTCCACAATATTTCAGAACTGTGAATAATGGATAACCTTGTGTAATCACGCCTCACATGCATAAAAGGCAAAGAAGTTATTTAACCTGAATTTTAAAACCCTCCAACTCAGTATACTCTCATAATATAGAGGATCCTTTATTTTTTAAAAGCAAAGGAATATCAATGCATGTATGGTATCTGCAACTTTGAACAAAAGGCATAGTTTGACAACTGAAAAAAACCTTGTGTTCTTTAAAATATTATTCATACAATCTTTGTCTCCATGGACAAAAATAGTGCTTTCAACAAGTCAGCCAACCACCTACCCTTGCAAAGGACAGAGGAGGTTCAAACATATCCAAAAAGAGCCGATCTAATTTTCTCAACCAATCTCTCATGCAATCCAAATTGACATGATTTTCCAAGAAGACAAGGCTCCCAGGGAGTCAGTCATGCAGCTTGTTGGACTTATTTATATACTAGATCTTTATTACACACCACCTTACATGTACTATTTTCCACAATAATAATTTGAAAGTTTTAAGTAGCGAGTCAAGATGGCTTTACAAATATGGCACTGTTTAGGCCTGACACCTGGTAAAATTAAAATATATACCCTTTAACGAGGAATATAAACGGCACATAGATAAGGCACACAACAACAATGGTGGGTACAATAGCTCCCTGATCAAAAGCCTTTTTAATACCCCCTGTCTTGGTGATGTGTTGATAGATCAAGTATTCAGAAGCTGCTATGGAAATGACTATTCCAGCTTGGGTTCCTCTGCAAATCAACAACATCACATAAACTACCATCCACATCTCCAAACACCAATTCAATCATTTGTTAAGGAAAACAACAACTTGCCTCAGGTTCATGGCTTGATAAGGAGCAGTAATCACCAGTAACACAAATACAAATGGTAGTTCCAATTCCCTTGTTCCCAACAAATTAAGTTTGTCAAACACTACAGTCCTGTCATGCAATTCAACTCAATATACTGTGCAGGAAAGAACGACCAAGTAAGTAAAAAAGGATGGCATTTGAGTTCTTGTGACTCACTAGGAATGTAGTAAAATAGTCTAACAAGGAAGACCAAAAAGGCAGTCCACAAACCATAATCACCTTTGTAATAATGTAGACAAAAAAATCCAAATGTGGGGTGAAGTTTAAACTCTCAGTTCACTTCACTGGAATTTGTCTAATTTTGCAACTGGGAAGAACCTGGTCACCTGATCCAAGAAATGACATCTCCAGGTGCCTCTAGGGCCAACAATGGAACAAGGAAAGATTTGTTGATGGCTGTGTGCTTTGATAACATCAAAACCCTGCAACACCATAATTGAATAATTTTTTGCCTCAACAACTACTTGAGTCCCAAAAATAAAAGTTGAATTATGACTCAAAAAAGCCTAATGCCTTTTTTAGAGTACTGACCTTTGGAAACGGACAAAAGCAAAAGTAAATAAAACTTGAGACATTTGTGTATAAAGATCTAAAGCTGAAATAAAAATTAAATTATGAACCCCAAGAGAGCCTTTGAGGTATTCCATTTTCTGAGAGGAATATATTGACAATTGGAAACAGCCAGAAAGCAAAAGCTAAAAAGCTCAACAGATTGTTGTAGTAGAAAAATCTAGTTAATTGAGGTTGCCTATCCCAAATTAGTTAGCATTCTAAAGGAGCCCCTTGTCTCAACAGTAGGCTTGAGAGAGATTGTCCTTAACAAAGTTATCCTTAGCAGATTTTTGAACTTGAGAGATATTGTCCTTAACAAAGTTATCCTTAGCAGAGTTTTGAGCTAATCTTTAGAGGGGGGGATTGTATAGCTGGAAAACCAATCCGAGATGCTCTAAGAGAGATTGTCATTAACAAATTTATCCTTGGAAGAGTTTTGAGCTGATATTTAGAGAGGGGATTGTATAGCTGTAAAACCATTCTAGGATGCTCTAAGAAAGGCTTATCTAATCATTGTTTTACAAAAATTTTGCACAAAAAGAAAGATGACCGAGAAAGCAATCATACTCACTTAACCGATCAACCATTAAGTTAGTAGGAGACACCACTTCATTGATAATACCACTCTGTTATCCATATCATAATGTTAGTAAGAAACACCACTTCATTATAGCTAAACTTTAAACTGTATTCTATCTCAGTAAAAACTAATAATTATTATTTGTTTTTCAAAATTAAACAATACATAATTACATTGTTCAATAAGTCAATAAGATTTTTATATTGTAAAGTCCTACCTCAGTAAAAACTAATAATAATCCAATTAATATAAGAATTTATATTGTAAACAAATTATCTTTATACTAATTCAATATTTAACTTCACCATAATATTATATATAAACTTAATATATGTTCTTTCTCAATAAAGAAAGAAAAAATTACTTGTTTTATATGGAAAATCATTTAGAATTGAAGTCACGGAGGCTTAGAAACAAAAAATGGGATATTGCCTAAAACAACCTGCATATCTTGACAATTGTGAGTTATATAATCCATGGTATTATCTTGTTTTAAGAAGACAAAAGGTGTACTGGAGCAACAATATCATATAATGGATGGAAAATAGAATGTGTTGTAATCAAATCGAATAATGGATTGAAAATATCAAAATTAGTGGAATGAAAGTAGATTCTGTATCCAGTAACAAATTTGGCATCAAAATAGAAAGGATGTCAAATTAATTGACAGAAAACAGATAGAAAATATCAAAAAAATGAAAATAAATACTGTGCACAAGAGCTTCACAATATTTTGTGAATAATGGATAACTTTGTGTGATCATGCCTCACATGCATGAAAGGCAAAGAAATAAGTTATTTAAGCTGAATTTTAAAACCCTCCAACTTAGTATACTCTCATAATATAGAGGATCCTTTATTTTTTAAAAGCAGAGGAATATCAATGCATGTATAGTATCTGCAACTTCGAATAAAAGGGATGGTTTTCCACTGAAAAAAACCTTGTGTTCTTTAAAATATTATTCATACAGTTTTTGTCTCCATGGACAAAAATAGTGCTTTCAACAAGTCAGCCAACCAGCTACCCTTGCAAAGGACAGAGGAGGTTCAAACATATCTAGAAAGAGCCGATCTGATTTTCTCAACCAATCTCTCATGCAATCCAAATTGACATGATTTGCCAAGAATACAAGGCTCCCAAGGAGTCAATCATGCAGCTTGTTGGACTTATTTATATACTAGATCTTTATTACGCACCACCTTATATGTACTATTTTCTACAATAATAATTTGAAAATTTTAAGTAGGGAGTCAAGATGGCTTTACAAATATGGCACTGTTTAGGCCTGACACCTGGTTAAATTAAAATATATACCCTTTAACGACGAATATGAATGGAACATAGATAAGGCACGCAACAGCAATGGTGGGTACAACAACTCCCTAAGCAAAAGCCTTTTTAATAACCCTGTCCTGGTGACGTGTTGATAGATCAAGTACGCAGAAGCCGCTATGGAAATGACCATTCCAGATTGGGTTCCTCTACAAATCAAAAACATCCCATAAACTAACAGCCACATTTCCAAACACCAATTCAATAATTTGTTAAGGAAAACAACAACTTGCCTTAGGTTCATGGCTTGATAAGGAGCAATAATCACTAGTAACACAAATAAAAATGGCATTTCCAATTCCCCTGTTCCCAACAAATTAAGTTTGTCAAACACTACAGTTCTGTCATGCAATTCAACTCAATATACTGTGCAGGAAAGAATGACCAAGTAAGTAAATAGGATGGCATTTGAGTTCTTGTGACTCACCAGGAATGTAGTAAAATAGTCTAACAAGGAAGGCCAAAAAGGCAGTCCAAAAACCATAATCACCTCTGTAATAATGTAGAAAAACAAATCCAAATGTGGGGTGAAGTTTAAACTCTCAGTTCACTTCACTGGAATTTGTCTAATTTTGCAACTGGGAAGAACCTGGTCACCTGATCCAAGAAATGACATCTCCAGGTGCCTCTAGGGCCAATAGTGGAACAAGGAAAGATTTGTCGATGGTTGTGTGCTTTGATAACATCAAAACCCTGCAACACAATAATTGAATCATTTTTTGCCTCAACAACTACTTGAGTCCCAAAAATAAAATTTGAATTATGACTCAAAAAAGCTTAATGCCTTTTTTAGAGTACTGACCTTTGGAAATGGGCAAAAGCAAAAGCAAATAAAACTTGAGACATTTGTGTATAAAGATCTAAGGCTGAAATAAAAATTAAATTATGAACCCCAAGAGAGCCTTTGAGGTATTCCATTTTCTGAGAGGAATATGTTGAAAATTGGAAACATCCAGAAATCAAAAGCTAAAAAGCTCAACAAATTGCTGTAGTAGAAAAATCTAGTTAATTGAGGTTGCCTATCCCAAATTAGTTAGCATTCTGAAGGAGCCCCTTGTCTCAATAGTAGGCTTGAGAGAGATTGTCCTTAACAAAGTTATCCTTAGCAGAGTTTTGAGCTGATCTTTAGGGGGGGATTGTATAGCTGGAAAACCAATCCGAGATGCTCTAAGAGAGATTGTCATTAACAAATTTATCCTTGGCATAGATTTGAGCTGATCTTTAGAGAGGGGATTGTATAGCTGTAAAACCAATCCAGGATGTGGAGCAACAATATCGTATAATGGATTGAAAATAGAATGTGATGTAATCGGATCGAATAACGGATTGAAAATATCAAAATTAACAGAATGCAAGTAGATTCTGTATCCAGTAACAAATTTGACATTAAAATAGAAAGGATGCCAGATTAAGCAACATAAAAAAATTGACAGAAAACAGATAGAAAATATCAAAAAATTGAAAATAAATACTGTGCACAGGAGCTCCACAATATTTCAGAACTATGAATAATGGATAACTTTGTGTGATCATGCCTCGCATGCATAAAAGGCAAAGAAATAAGTTATTTAACCTGAATTTTAAAACCCTCCAATTCAGTATACTCTCATAATATAGAGGATCATTTATTTTTTAAAAGTAGAGGAATATCAATGCATGTATGGTATCTGCAACTTTGAATAAAAGGCATGGTTTAACCACTAAAAAAAACCTTGTGTTCTTTAAAATATTATTCATACAGTTTTTGTCTCCATGGACAAAAATAGTGCTTTCAACAAGTCAGCCAACCAGCTACCCTTGCAAAGGACAGAGGAGGTTCAAACATATCTAGAAAGAGCCGATCATATTTTCTCAACCAATCTCTCATGCAATCGAAATTGACATGATTTGCCAAGAAGACAAGGCTCCCAAGGAGTCAATCATGTAGCTTGTTGGACTTATTTATATACTAGATCTTTATTACACACCACCTTACATGTACTATTTTCCACAATAATAATTTGAAAATTTTAAGTAGGGAGTCAAGATGGCTTTACAAATATGGCACTGTTTAGGCCTGACACCTGGTTAAATTAAAATATATACCGTTTAACGAGGAATATGAACGACACACAGATAAGGCACGCAACAACAATGGTGGGTACAACAACTCCCTGATCAAAATATTTTTTAATAACCCTGTCCTGGTGACGTGTTGATAGATCGTACGCAGAAGCCGCTATGGAAATGACCATTCCAGATTGGGTTCCTCTACAAATTAACAACATCCCATAAACTAACATCCACATTTCCAAACATCAATTCAATCATTTTTTAAGGAAAACAACAACTTTCCTTAGGTTCATGGCTTGATAAGGACCAATAATCACCAGTAACAGAAATAAAAATGGCAGTTCCAATTCCCCTGTTCCCAACAAATTAAGTTTGTCAAACACTACAGTTCTGTCATGCAATTCAACTCAATATACTGTGCAGGAAAGAATGACCAAGTAAGTAAATAGGATGGCATTTGAGTTCTTGTGACTCACCAGGAATGTAGTAAAATATTCTAACAAGGAAGACCAAAAAGGTAGTCCACAAACCATAATCACCTCTGTAATAATGTAGACAAACAAATCCAAATGTGGGGTGATGTTTAAACTCTCAATTCACTTCACTGGAATTTGTCTAATTTTGCAACTGGGAAGAACCTGGTCACCTGATCCAAGAAATGGCATCTCCAGATGCCTCTAGGGCCAATAGGGGAACAAGGAAAGATTTTTCGATGGTTGTGTGCTTTGGTAACATCAAAAACCTACAACACCATAATTGAATCATTTTTTGCCTCAACATCTACTTGAGTCCCAAAAATAAAAGTTGAATTATGACTCAAAAAACCCTAATGCCTTTTTTAGAGTACTGACCTTTGGAAACGGACAAAAGCAAAAGCAAATAAAACTTGAGACATTTGTGTATAAAGATCTAAAGCTGAAATAAAAATTAAATTATGAACCCCAAGAGAGCCTTTGAGGTATTCCATTTTCTGAGAGGAATATATTGACAATTGGAAACAACCAGAAAGCAAAAGCTAAAAAGCTCAACAGATTGTTGTAGTAGAAAAATCTAGTAAATTGAGGTTGCCTATCCCAAATTAGTTAGCATTCTGAAGGAGCCCCTTGTCTCAATAGTAGGCTTGAGAGATATTGTCCTTAACAAAGTTATCCTTAGCAGAGTTTTGAACTGATCTTTAGAGGGGGGATTGTATAGATAAAAAAGCAATCCGAGATGCTCTAAGAGAGATTTTCATTAACAAAATTATCCTTGGCAGAGTTTTGAGCTGATCTTTAGAGAGGGGATTGTATAGTTGTAAAACCAATCCATGATGCTCTAAGAAAGGCTTATCTAATCATTGTTTTACATAAATTCTGCACAAAAAGAAAGATGAACAAGAAAGCAATCATACTCACTTAACTGATCAACCATTAAGTTAGTAGGAGACACCACTTCATTGACAATACCACTCTGTTATCCATATCATTATGTTAGTAAGAAACACCACTTCATTATAACTAAACTTTATAACTAAACTTTAAACTGTATCCGACCAATCCTCACAACCAATGTGTGACCTATTATCACTCAGGTTGTCCCTAGCTCCTATTAGGGATACGGCCGAGGTAACCACAAACCAATCTTCTGATTGCAGGTTCTAGCCCACCTGCAATCGGAGAGGGCTCTCTCCTTTAGATTCAACCTTAGTTGATGATTTTGGGCTAGCTTTCTGACTTCAGGAATGTTGACTGTGATTGGGAGGAAGGTATGATTCTCGAGTAAAGAGGCACAGTAAGATGTCATAAGTTTTGAACCATTGGGCATGGAGTCACAGATTGAGGCATGCAAGCGTTTTCTTGGTCACAAGGGGATACGGAGTGGGATAGCCATGCAGGATACAACATTCAAGCTGCTGAAAGTACAGAATGAACATCAGGGATGAAAGGCAAAAGAGAATCATTTCATCATGCTGACAGAGGGGAGAAATGGATGAGTGGGATCCCGGAGCAGTTAAGAATTCTAAAGACATGCACCCATATACGAACGAAACAGGGTAAACTAGAGCAGTTAAGAATTCTAGCTCATGACCATTTCAGAAGAAAACATCAAAAAGTGCAGAAATTGAACTTAAGGTGTGCTTAAACAAATCTTAAGCTATTCTTTTTTCCTGCAACTTAGAATGGCGTGAAGATGATAAAAACATAAAGTAAACAGGGAGGAAGAACACTTATTGGATCATGTAGAGACACAGGAATTCCGTAATCATTCCCTGACCCAGAGAAAACAGCAAGTTGTTTCGCAATCCATGCCTTCAACAATCTTTGATTATGAAAAATATGACAGTTATAGTGCGAGTCTTTACTCAGAGAAAATTGCTGGAAAGAAACTGACCAACAACTACTACTACCAACCAACCAACCCTTTACAATATCACTTCGGGTGGTATTTATAAACAAAATATTAGGAAGACATCATTACAAATGACCATGACAGGTCTGCTTAGAACTCTTCAAAAGAATCTAAATGCTGTTGGAAATAAATGCAAGTAAATCTTTTTGGCTGCGCTGGGAGCAGCTGAATCGGAACAGGTGACGAGGTGGCCCTTGGGGACGAGATGCGTTGCTGCTGAAGTGAATGTGCTTTGGGGCTGCAGTTCGGCCTTGGTGCGAATTGAACGTGCAATTATTATGATTTGAGAGCTTTAAGTGATTTTTCTCTCTTCCTATGAATCCGCTGAAAGGTATTCGATTTCTCTTGCTTTGGGCCGCTGCTCAAGATATTCTCTGATACACTTTGCCGCTACATTGATGATTTCCGCCGTCGACTGATACTCTTTGACACGCTTGAAGCCTGCTGATTTGATCTGATACACTTTGAACTCTGTGAATAATCTGCTGCTATCTTTAAACCGGATCCTTTGGCACGATTGGGCGATTTCGGGCTTTTTCGGCTCGCAGTGGGCTCGGCAATCCAAAGATTCCCTGAAGATTCCTCAAAATGGCCTATTTCCTCGAAAACTGCCTCTGTTTCTTGATCTGGAGCTCCGAAGTGCGACTTTTCTTCTTGCGCGAAGCTTTTTCGGCTTTTCTGGCTGCTGACGTAAGCACTGCGTCGGATGTACAGCAGATGACGTCATCAGTGGGTCCCTGGTACAGCGCGACATGGTGGGGTACTGGTGGACTGTGGTAAAGGGACTCCGATGCAATATAGCGATATCGCGTCGACGGGGAAAGAGGGGGATCATTGGGTTGGGCGTGTGGTGCTTGCGATTGTCGATATACGATACCGCGATATCGCATCGGGGAAGACGGAGGGGTGAATAGACTGGACACTCGGCGCTTGCGATCGCCAATTTCGCAATGTCGCATCAGCGGGGAACGGGTGGGCAAGGTTTTGCGTGAAAGTGAGATGGCGAAGTTGCGATGCGAAAACGGCTTTGACGGGGAAAAAAGGTAAGTAAGTGGGTGCGAAGGGCCTTTGAAGTTTCGGAAGGGGTCCGACTACTTCAGGGGAGTTTTATACTTAGGAAGGAGTCCAAAGTATGTGGAAGGTGGTTTCGGGGGTTGGGTTCTTGCTTAGTTTCTGATAAACTAAGCAATTCCCAGGGCATGCTATGATTATATTTCAACTAGGGGGGAATATTACATAGGGGAATTTACTTAATATTAATACGGGGACGGGAAACATAGGGAGCTATATAATAATGTTAGGGGTTAATGTGGAGATGATAAGAAAGCGCTAAGTTCGGGGGAACTTAGGCTGTCGCAGGGGGTAGGACCATACTTCGGGAGAAGATATGGAACAACTTTGCGCAAAGAAGATCTTTACTCAACCAGAGTGATGATGGTGATGAACTAAAGAGGTGTCAAGCAGATCTTGACCTCTTTTTTGGGGATATTAGTTAATGATTGGGGGAAAGCAGCGAATGGGAGTTAGTTATACCTCATTTGAGCCTTTTTCTTACAAACCTTTGCTAATTGTGTTCTGCATGATAGGATACCTGCAAACTTGGAATTCGTCAGCAATTCAACAGCCTCAGAACTACCTACCCAGCCTACTTCCTAGCATTTTTTCTTCTTTTGCTTAAGGGTGCATTTAGACTTGCAAACCCATCATACATTTATGATGTTTCGCATCACAACGAATACTCTTATTCTTCAAGCCCAATAAACTGTTGGACTCTTCTGTTCTTACCTATCTAAGAGTTCTGCCAAGATTAAACTGTTTGGACAGACTTACAATCTCTATATTCTAAAACATGAAATTTAAACCTAGGGAGACCAAGATTAAACTGTTTGGACCTCCCTTTAACTGAAAGTAGCGATACCAGGAAAACTCTTACAAAATTTGAAGGCAACTGAGTGAATCTTGAAAAAGCCTTCTTCATTTGGAGACTGTTTGAGCAAATATGGAGCATTGCAGCAAGCAAAGTACGACATATTTGGCCTGTGAAATGCCGATCATGAAAAATGAGTACATGCTGCAGCAGGAGCTAACAGTGGCTCCACTCGGGGATGGCTTCTCCTTGTGGGAAGTCAAGAACAGCAGGCCAGAGCGCCTTGATTTTTTAGTTTCCTTGTTGTCTTCTGCAAAACATTATTTCCTTCGGCCGCTTTATTTCTCCTACCTACCTACCCTAACCAGCAACTGCTTTGCCGTTAGGTAAAATCAAATAACCAGTGCATCCATTTAAGTAACTATGAAACAAGGTAATCTTGCTGACTGATCATTTCTGAACTCAAAAACATCATCCGGGCACGTGCTTTCACAACCAAAATTGTGGCCTCCATCATTTGGCGCTGAAGCTTACGATCTTCACTGAGGAAAGATGTTAGCAAAATTTTGTTAAGCCAAAGTTCCATGTATTCTGCGATTGGATCAATGAACTTACCTTGTGAGAGAACTTCCTCTGCTTCGTTGAAATCTTCAGTAGAATCATGCAGAGTCCGTGAATCAGCAGGTGGCGGCATCTTCTCCTGAGTTGAGGATGGGAGACTTCGGCATGATTTAGGATCTTCCGGGTCGAGGGGAGCAGATGCATCTTCGGTAATGAGCCTAGCAGATGATCCTTCTGTCTTTCCCTTGGATCCCAGATCACACAGAATCCTCAGGTCCTCAGGCAAGAGTGTTCCCTCCTGAATATAGGCATGTAACCTCAGGCATGATTCTGGGCTCTTTGGGATGGAAGGATCAGTTACATCGTCGGTAATGACCCTAGCTGTTGATCCTTCTGTCTTTCCCTTGGAACCCAGAT
>APFE030830764.1:1511-60076 GCA_000404065.3 Pinus taeda | reverse complement strand
ATGTCTTCAGTCTTCATTTTGATTTGATGATATCCTGAATGAAGATCCAACTTGGTGAAGTAAATTGATCCATGCAATTCATCCAGTAACTCATCAATGACAAGAATGGGAAACTTATCTTTAATAGTGAGTTCGTTGAGCTCCCTATAATCCAGACACATGCGCCATGATCCATCCTTCTTGTGCCCCAATACTACTGGAGTGGAGAAAGAACTTTGACTAGGTTGAATTATACTAGCCTCTAGCATTCCTGCAACCATACATTCAATTTCACTCTTTTGGGCATAGGGATATCTGTATGGCCTGATGTTTGGGGGAACACTTCCTGGAATCAGATGAATAGCATGATCATGATCACGAATAGGTGGGAGACCTTTGGGAGTCTCAAAAAACTTGGAATGATTGTCCAAGACTTTTTGGAGATTTGGAGAAATATATGATTCCGTTGTGGAAACATCTAGTGAACATAATTGTGCAAAACACCTCTTTGTTCCTTTTTTAGAAGCTTTTTCATACCGTTAGAGCTTATTGTCTTTCCCGGTTTCCCTGCAATACCCCTTAATTCAACTTCCTTTCCTTCCGCATAAAATTTCATGAAAAGTTCTTGAAAATTAAAAGATATTGTAACTAAGGATTGTAGCCACTGGACTCCTAGTACAACATTAGCACCTCCCATTGGAATGGAAAGCATTGGGCTAGTCAATACATATTCTCCCATGGATAGCTTGATATTATGGCACTTTCCAGAGCAATTTATGTTCCTCCATTTGCAATCATCACTTGACACTCTGGTGCTGGATATAGGAAGCAATTCAATTCTTTTGCTACCTTACAATGAATAAAATTGTGGGTGCTTCCTGAATCAATAAAAACTATTACCTTTTTCTTCTTGATTTGTCCTTCTATCTTGATGGTTTGAGGAGTGGTAATTGTAATTCCTGCCAATGCATTGCAAGATATGGTCAGATTTATTTCTTCTTCATCTAGGCCTTGTTCCTGGAGTATATCTTCTTCTTTTGACCTTTCTTGCTCCTTTTCTTCTTCCTCTTTACAATCTATGTAGAATAATTTCTTCTCAGCACACTTGTGACCTTTAATGTATTTGCTATCACAACTGTAACAAATCTCTTTTGCTCTTTTTTCTTCCAATTGTTGTGGTGTCAACCTTATAGGTTGTGCTAGACTAGGGGCAACAACACTTCCGTCTTTATAGTTGTGAGTGGTATGCTTCCTGGTTGCCATAATTTTGCCTTCCATTTTTCTTGCTAACCTGAATGCCTTCTCTAATGAATCAGGTTCCCAAAGGCGAACATCATGTTGGATATTATCCTTTAAAGACCCTATGAACACATCAATCCTATGCTCCTCTGGAATATCTTTTACCCTTATGTTCAATTTTTGGAACTCCTCAATGTGCTCCATTATTGAACCCTTTTGTTTGAGACTTATCAATTGGCTAAAAAAAGTGTTGCTTTTTGTATCCTCATAATGTGCCATCAATTCTTCCGTAAAAATTGCCCAAGTGATAAATTGTTTACGAGAGAAAAGCCATTGATACCATACAAACTACTTTGGTTCTAAATATAAAGTTGCCATACATACCTTTTGTGTGTTTTGCCCATTATTGAGATCGAAAAATTGCTCCATCTGTAATATCCATGTTGCGGGATCCTTGCCATCAAACTTCCTCATATCGATTTTTGGAATATGATGGGTCTTCGATCCCACATTAGAGTCTATGGAATCATGATTAACATTTCTTTTGTTCTCATCATGAGTTTCCTTTACTACCCTTTCACCCTTAATGACCATTTCTTGTAGCAACTTATTCATATTTATCTTCAATTCTTCCATCTTATCATCCATGCCATAAATTTTAGCTTCTACGCCTTTCTTTAAGCCATCCATCTTAGCTTCTACATCTTTCCTTAAACCATCCATCTTAGATTCTGTTGCTTTTTGTGCAAGTGACACTTGTTGCACTTGTTCTTGTAATTTTGATATATCATATAGCATTTCTTCTTCTTCTTCATGAGTCATGCTAGAGCTTCTAGGCTCCTTACTAAGTGTTTGCATTTTCTTTCCTCGAAGCATCAATTACCAATAATAATTCTATATTATGCTCTTTGAATTCCTTCAAAATAAATTTTCAAACCAAGCTTAAGCAAAAATTTAAGAAAATCTACACACCTTTTTTCACTTTGTAGGAGCTTGATATTTCCTCTGATGTATCTCTGTACTTTCCTATCATCTAGTTCTAAATTTGTGATCTGTAGTAGCCCTTTGCGTCCTCTTTCCAATGCCACAAGTCTGACCCAAATTGGTTTCTCCAAGGAAGAGTTATACGAAATCTCCCACAGTGACTTGATTATAGACTAGTTCAGTAGAGCGAACTTGTACGACGTGCCACGAGTCACTGTTTCGACCTTTGGATCTGAAAAATGCATACAAGAAACCAAAGTCTGTTCTCTTTCTACACCTTCTTATGAAATTTCAATCCGATCCCCCCAGAGAAAGTTATGACGATTTTCCCCAGGTCACCTGTTTGGAATGTAATTCAGGAGTCTGCAAAAAGACCAACTTCCTCAGATCATATCTCCGCGAATATCGCGTGAAAAGCTCTGAAATTTGGACCCAAGGTTCAGCGTGATTTCTTCTCAAATGGGTTTTTTTCCGACTTCTGAAACATCACAGAAAAACGTTATAGCGAAAATGCCATGATGACCTGTTTGGAGCAGCGAAACCCTAGAATCCAAAGCTCTGATACCAAATGTTATGAAACCAGCTCAAGAAAAGATAGAAAAGATAGATCAACGCCTTGGAATTCAGCCTCTTCGATGGGGGAACCTCCTTTTCATTACATAAATGAAAAATTCTTGGATGATTCAAATGACAAAACCTCCTTTATATATATAGGAGTCTAAGGAGTCACAATATAAACTAGCCGACCTAACAATAATAATATAAAGCCACAAAAATAATGATAGAGGGATTCTATGGGGCACAATAATAACAATATGGGGGCAATAGGGGCACAACAATATTAATAAGGGGTATAACTACAATAGTAATGGGGTAATCACTAGTATTATAGGGACCCAACAAGTATAGATTATTGTGTATTTAGTTTCTTCATCACTTATTTAACCACTATAAACATTTTTCTTTAATTCTTTTGTACAGATATGCTATAAACAGTTTTCTATGTTTTATTGTAAAAAATTATTGTAGATAAATTATATCATAATTTTGGGCATTATACCTCAAGCCTAGTCCCATTATCTCACTAGACAAGTGAGATTCGAGGGTATTAATATTGAGATTAATTGATCTATCCATTAATTTCAAAGCAATTAATTTTATCAATCCATATGAAATATATAGCTAACATATTAACTTATGAAAAAAATAAAAAAATAAATAAAAATTACTTTAATCTATATACCACTTTTCTCTTTTGTTTTTGTTTTAACTAGAAGAATCTGCAACTGGGCATGTTTGTACTAGAGCTACCACTATAACCCCTAGATGACCATTTATGCCCCTACACTGGTAAATTAGAGGGATTTCAACTTTGAACCTCCTAGTTCATAACACTTCATTTTCACATCATGAATTGAGCTTAAAGAGCTTATATACCACCCTATTAGTTAAATGTTTTTATAGACATTTTCCTATTCTTTACCCTTATTTTTTGTCATTCCACAAATTTATTCTTTATTTTATTTTATCTACATATTTTTATTTTTCACTCATTTACTATTTTTACTTTTATCTTTATATCATTATTATTTTATCTTTTATTATTATTTCTCCCTCATTTAATATTATTTTTTTATCTTTTTACATCATTTAATATTAAGCTTACACTTTATGCTTATTGTCATTTCTTCTATTTTACCTTAATATTTTATTTTTCATACTTTATATATTTTTCTAGTTTACCTTTACTATTTATATTTTACTATTTACATCATTATGTACCTCACTGATATTTTAAATGCTGGATTTAATTAACCTATAATAAAATTATTTTGACATTAGTTTTGCATGTCTAGCCATCGATCTATTTATAATTAGGTTTTGCATCAATGTTTTTTCTATGAAATACTAATATCTTTTTTTTGTAAATATTTCCTTTGATTTCTATTACTTATCGAAAGAACAATTTACATGGAAAACTTTTCCAAAAAGCAAAACTTCATAAGATATCTAGATGACTTGGTAGATCTAGATTGGCCCAAGTGTCCAAAATTTTTCCAAAAAACTAGCATCTACGCATGATTGGATAAGATTCATGAGGATTATAGTTGTTGATAGTTAAGTCATCTTGCTTACCAGTCCTAGCAAAAAAACTATAGTTTACACTTCTTTACATATATATCTTCTAAAGAATAAAATTAACAAAAATATCAATAAGGTTGTTTACAAAAAACATAGACTTTCATTGTGAGACCCATAGAGCCATTGGAGAGTGGACGTTTTAGTCCAATATAATTATTGGTGATGTTGCAAAACTATCATCTGGAGATACCGAGGCTAGATTTTTTATAAATGTCGACACTTCAAGATGTTCATTTGATTTAGTATTTGATTCTAAGAGCACATAGCATTCAATGGTAGATGGTCTCACCACTATATCATCCAAATTATATCAGATGTCCTGAAGGATTCTTTTTTTCTCCTCTTGGCTCGTAAAGAGCTTGTAATTATCAATTTTCTTGTCTCTTATGACCATAGTAAGTAAAGTATCCATTTGATAATTGTTATCAGGAAAACTAGTGTCCATTCAGAGCTGCTAGTCCCACTAAGACGGGTAGCTATCTTAGAAACAAACAAACTAAAGTTACTTGTGTTTTCCTTTATGAGAAATAGATGAGAGAGAAGTAAAGAGTACCAACCTCAGTCTTTCGCTTGGCTCCTTGCTTGTTTCCTCTCCCCTTTGACAGAGCTTTGCCACTCTTCCCTTACTTGTCCTGCTTCAAAGAACACCTATAGAATCAAAGCAGCATAATACCATCAAAGCATAGAGATCTGTAACCATAAACAATATGGGATCAGATATTTATTAACCATACAAATGCATATATCAATACAAGATTCAGAAATATACAAGAATATGGAGGAAAACTCAAATAGCGTTATTGATAGAAGTAGTAGAAGAGAGGATTACAACCCATTGATCTGACCCAACGCCATCCTCCTAGCATGAAAGCCCTCTTCACCTCATGAAAAAATAGATCACCCATCACTATGATGTTCCACAGAGAAACCAATAGCACTTCCTTACAAGATACAAAATTCTAGCCTATGGATCTCTAGGATGAGGGATCCATATATAGATATTTGCAGGTGGGTGAGTCAGCTTCTGGGTTTTTTATTAATGCCATCTCTCTGGTAATTCTTGGTTCCACTTGTATATTTCATGATATTTTACTCATCCCTAGGCGAATTTAGAGAGGCAAGTGTCAAATGAGCAATTTCTAGAAGATTCTCTGAGTTTCCACCTATCCAACTGCCTCTTCCATTTGTCTGCTCTCGCTCATCGCACCCTATAGAAGGGCTTTTCAGTATGCATCACACTTTTTGCATGTCACAAGTCAGATGCATCACACCCTTAGCACTGAGCAGTCTATATGGTCCAGTTTTGACCAATTCTGAGTAGTTTTTTCAGGGAGAACTTCTGGGAGATGATGTAATCAGCTGACCTTGTTCCTTCAGGGTATGAAACAACACTTTTAGGGGCTTATAAGCTCTTGGTTTATGAACATGTGTGATTGGGGTTGCAGTGCCCAAATATGTCTATAACAGTTGCCCCCTAAAGCATGAGGTCATAATTTTTCTGATGTTGGGTGAAATTCTTTATCATGAGGATCCGAGGTTTTTTGAATTGGAAGGTGACTAGTAATAAGATACAATACAATACATTATCTTCATAATATTTTCATGATCTAGCTAAGGCGAGCATTCCCATGCTCAGCTTTATAAATTCATTTTCATGTACATAGGACAGATAACCGTCTGTGTGACAAACTGATGATTCTAATAGAGCCATCATCCTTTGTCTTGGATGATTATCTGTGTAGCTATGATGTACATTTGATGTCTTTATTTTCCTGAATATATCGCAGCCTTGATGGATGAAACTAGAACCGGGGTCTTCAAACTCGTTTAATCTTCGCTCGAAGTACAAGTCGATCCATGTGAAAGGATGTTCTGACGTCGAACATGGAAAGACATCGCCTGATTACCAACCAATGATGTAAGTTGTTAATAGGCATGAGAGGAATCACCGATAATGATAATGACCCTCAAGGTACAACAATATAATTCACATGGTGCGAATACATGAGTTGATGTCGAACACCACACAAAATCTTTCGGTCGAAGGCCATTGATGTAAACCTGTCGCCGGAAGTGAGAAACTTGCCACTGAGGCATGTAAGCTTCAAAGTACTGAAAGGGTTGTTCCTAAGTAAACTTCTTGGATAATGAGCTGATGTCGACAAGAAGTGACCCGTCGTAGGAGGGCCTTAATGAATCGCAAATCTACGACACATAATGGAGCAAATGATTTTGTGGAGGTGAAAACGATCTGATGATACAAGGTTCAGGGTGGCGGTCATGAAAGAATGAAGCGTGGAGGTATTGTAGGGGATGAGATGTAAGCTAGCTTGGTGAATTCTCTGAGCGACTTCTCTTGAACATATCGGTGACACTGAAATGGATTGGTAGCGTTAACCCAAAAAATGGATGGTACGGAGGACCAATGGTGATATGACTAGTGAACGGAACAACCCAACCCGACTCAATCATGGTGATGGAGTGAAAGTGTCATGTTCAAGAGCGACCTACTACCAATAAAGTTTCTTCAAGTTTTCTTCCCAATTTTTCCCCAGTCATTGATGACCAGTACCTCTTTATTTTTTTCAAGCTTGAGGAGGATAACATACACTTGTTCTATAATTTTCCCTTAGGGCAAACCCGTCACTATGTTTTAATGAGCCTAGCAACAATGAAACTCGCTCTTCTCTGCATGGACAAGTTTGTCGCTATTGTTTTTAATGAGTTTAACGACAAAGATAACTCGGTCCTTTTCAATTTTAGAGAGTCTGAAAAGAGACGGAAAGAAAACTTCAGTAAACCTTTTTCATAATATAATCCCTTAAGTCTGAAAAATTATAAAATAATATGAAAGGGATGACTTTTCGATAATTTTAACGAGCCGAACAAGACAAGCACTCGATGTTTTTGTGCCTCGGGTCCATAAATATTAAAATCTAGAGGAAGGATGGCACTTCCGATTGCTTTAACGAGCTGGAGAGGCCAATTGCTTGGCAATCTTTTCATATTTTGCGAGTCGTATGAAAAGAGCTTAAAGGAGACTCGTTTTTTGAGGAACGAGTGATGTTTTTGGATAGCAACTGGTTCCAGGTAAGGTTTGGAACTTTCAATCACAACAGTGTAAAGAAGATGGCTAATAGAATCACTCGTCGCAACTGCTCGTCAAAAGGGGTAAACAATCAAATGGAGGCGTATGATCGGCTAAAAAATATTGGAGGTGATGGTAATAACACGACCAAGGCTCAAAAGCTGATGATTATGCGATCGCAATGGTTATTTACTGAAGGATGGGTTCATTTTTTAAAGAGCTTAAACTCTGGGGGAACATTTGCTCGTTGCTAGGTTTATTTTTTAACGAGCTTGAACTTCACGTAAAACTACTCGTGACAGTCGTATAATAAGGATGTATCAATGATAGGTTCATTTTTTAGGGAGCTTGCCCATTTGAAACTTTGCTTCGCAGCCTTTTTTTTTATGCAAGCTAGGAATGACCAACCTACGAGTTTAAAGGGTTAAGAACCTACAAACTAAGAAAATAAATGGTCGCTTTTCACTTGCATGCAAAAAGGTTTGCATGCCCCCAAGTATAGAGAAGTAGAGTTTCCGTGTTACCATACAGAAGTTTTTGCATCAGCAAGATGGTTCCACCTGCGTAGCAAACAAAAACACTTCCTTGGCTTTGTCCATCGAAATGGATGAAGGTGATTCCAGTTCCAATCACCTAATCTTTGAAGAGGGAATCCTATTCCAGTCTAATCCCATTTTCCTAAACCGACGGGTGGGTCAGACTAGTCATATATCCTCCGTGGAAACCTACCCTATACCTAAAGTTTTCTTACCGAAGCAGACCAGGGTGCATGCCCCCTATGTTTAGTCACATTCACCGAATCACTCGTGCTCATCAGGTGGATTGACTGGAGATTGATGAGCCATTCCTTATGCAAAAATACCAATTAGGGATGGCACTTGACTAGTAGCTATGTTTGCACCAGGGAATGAAAGCTGGTCTATGAGCTGGACCACTTTGCCTTCATGCGGAAAACACATCACTCGAAAGAGTGAGGAAACAATAGCTCCCATGCTATAAATGTAGTCACGCCCAAGGAGTAGATTGTAATCTAAAGGCCCTTGGACTACCGTCACGTTCAGATAAATGGTTTTCCTTCTCAAAGTTATAGGCAAACTTGGAAGGATCCCTAACGATCGATTGGTTCCTTTGTTGAGGCCTGTCAGATTTTGAATCTCAGGCAGTAGCGATGGCGAACCAAGCGCTTTCTAAGCAGTTGAGGAAAGGATACTCATAGAAGCCCCTTCATCTATGATAGTACTAACCATGATCATTACGTAAGCTTGTGCTATGATTCAGAATGGTACATTAGATGGTAGACGGGGTCTGCCTAGTAGATTCCAATCAAAGGAAACGACTAGATTGCCTGGAGGAGGGACCGAGTAAATGGTCGGGTAAATCTCTGATGAACTTCCTTCCTGTGGTAAAGGAATGGATAGATTGCCCCCATGTTCATCGAATTCTGTGTTGACGAAAAGAATTTGAACGGTGTCATTCTCATTCTCTTTGGTGACCGTATCATCTAAAGGTAAACCTTTTGAAGACAAGACTGGGTTGACTATCGTCTCGACCTGTTGACTTTGGTCTGGTGTGGACTCAGAGGGTTTATCTTCAATGATAGATGCTTCGACCGACCACAAAGGTGTGTCAGTCAATTTTTCAACTAGTGATGGACTCGGCAAGAGTTTCTTGTATCCAGGAGGAAGCTGTAGTGGTGAAGCAAGATGGTTATCCAAGACTCTTTTAGCTTCATCTAAGAAGGGACAACGGTGGATGGCATGATCACCTTCACACAGTCTACAAGGAATTTTAGATCTTCCTTTTTGTCCATTGACTTCGTTTTCACTAGTTGACGGTGTACTTTCAACATGATCGTCAAAGGTTGAGGACACTGGATTGTGCAAGTGGGGAGAACAGTCCCTTAAGATCTGTGGGATGCAAGGACAATCTCGATGATAGTGGTCTCCATTGCAAATGACACATGGAGATTTAGGTTTGGATGGTGCAGTGTGTGGATTTTCGCCAGACGATGCATGGTTGCCCCCTTTTGCCATTAGCTTCTTCTTCTTATCCTTCCCTTTCTTCTTCTTCTCAGTTACTTGGTTTTTAGTTTTACTAACTTCACCAAGAGAAGAGGAAGAAGGAGAGGGAGAAACAAATGAAGTAGAAGGTTGGGGGGTAACTTTAGTATCATCCGGTTGCTAATTTGATTGCTGAGAAATCACGATGTTTTGAATGACAGAGGTCGAGAAAAGCCATACTAGCAAGCCAATTGTCAGTCCTAGAAGGGACAATGTGGCCATATGAGGTGCACCAACATTTCCCCAAGAGGAGAAGGGACTAGGATTCCCCCCAAGGGGAAATCCTTGATTGGTGGACTCCATTTTCTCAACTTAAGACCAACGAGGGAACAGTGACGTTATTCCGATTAAAATAAATTTTATGACGCTTTGACACAACTTTCTTTTTCAATTTTTAAGAGTCGAGAAAAAGCTAAAGATGACTCTAGTCACCTTCAATTTTTAATATACCTGAAGTGACAAGTGCTCAAATGGACCTTTTCTTTTAAGGAGTCTGAAAAGGAACGAAAGTGACTACTCTGGAAATCTAGACAGAGGTATTACCAAACCAATCGCAAAACTGCAGAATACTTTTTACAGTACGGCAGTCAATCTTCTCGAATGTTGTGTTCCATGCATTGCAATCAATAGGGCGGCAGACACAGCTTCCTAAGGATAAAGGATATAGCCTATGGTGGTCTCCCAATATATACTCGACGATACATGGGAGCACAAGTCCGTACTGGCACTTGTCGTCTCAAAGAGGAGGAATCACCCAACCTACGATGAAAGCAATAGTTACCAGGCTTTACGACGCCAGAATACCTCTCTAGCCTAAACTTCCAAATGTTGTGTGTTAGGTTCCAAAGAGTTTTTATGTTCATTGAAATTTATTTTACAGTTGATCTTTCTTAAGAAGTTTTCCTTTAAGTTTCACCGCGTGATGTAGATATACAATTCCTAAATATGCAATCTAAGATGATAAACAGTCGTTTATTTTCTTTTTACAATGAAAATCCTAGCTACTAAGGAAAGAGAAGCGAAATTCTTTCAACATAGAGCAAAGAGCACACACTAAGATGCAATGTCCTAAATCAATCTCCACAAGCAATCTAAATGCAAATGCACATGCATGTATTTGTTTTCTGCTTTCTTAATGTGTGAATGACAAAAAGAATGCTAAGTATAGATTTGAACTATTTTTCTTTCAAAGCGACAGTACTAACAATTTTCTTTTCAAAAAACTAAAGGAATACTAAGACGACACTTTGCGATTTTGAATTTAAAATTTCTTTCGACACTTGAAATACTATTAATTCAAATCAAATACAATGGCAAAAGTGTAATCGACTATCAAAAACAGGAAGATCATTTTCTTTGACTAAAAACGACACTTGCAACACTTTCAAATCAAAAGACAACAGTTTGATTAAGCTATGGTTTGCAAAGGAGAACTGTAAATGGCGAAAAATAAATAAAAACATTCACAATTCTTTGAACAATGGAGGCTGAATAATGTAAAGGAAGGGAGTTTCAATAGTGATATACTAATCACAAACAGCAAAACTACTGAATAAAGCTGAAGACAATGAAGAGAAAACCAAAATCTGGAGGCAGAAATAGTATTACCTAATCATTGCACCTATAACACAGGGAAACAGGGATGCATCTCACCTACAGCACACGGGAGGTGCAATGCATCCAGACTGCCAATGAGAGATAGTGTCATGGTCCAGGGACGAGACTGGGCTTGGTTTTTTCTCACAATTTGCAGCTTAGTTCAGGGATTTAGACTGAGCTAATGATATGTAGTAAACACAAAGCATAGGGGCTAATCTAATGAGGTTACTTGAGCTACCACCAGGGCACTTAGGATGTTTGCAAGTCAGATGTTCAGTTCATAAGCTAACCTGGAGATTGACTAAAGTAGCATTAATCTACTTTGCAGTTGCATAGCAAAAGCAGTTCGAAGGCTAGCTGGCTTAACTTCAAGCTCCGTCTGTAGTTTATAAAGCAAACAAATAAAAACAAGCAAATAAGCTACTCGCTCCCCAACGAAGTCACCATTTTGTTATCGGGAAAACTAGTGTCCATTTAGAGCTGCTACTCCCACTAAGACGGGTAGCTATCTTAGAAACAAACAAACTAAAGTTACTTGTGTTTTCCTTTATGAGAAATAGATGAGAGAGAAGCAGAGAATACCAACCTCAGTCTTTCGCTTGGCTCCTTGCTTGCTTCCTCTCCCCTTTGATAGAGCTTTGCCACTCTTCCCTTACTTGTCCTGCTTCAAATAACAACTGAGTCAAAGCAGCATAATACCATCAAAGCATAGAGATCTATAACCATAAACAATATGGGATCAGATATATATTAACCATACAAATGCATATATCAATACAAGATTCATAAATATACAAGAATATGGAGGAAAACTCAAATAGCTTTACTGATAGAAGTAGTAGAAAAGAGGATTACAACCCATTGATCTGACCCAGCGCCATCCTCCCAGCATGAAAGCCCTCTTCACCTCATCAAAAGCTAGATCACCCAAAACTATGATGTTCCACAGAGAAACCAACAATACTTCCTTACAAGATACAAAATTCCAACCTTTGGATCTCTAGGATGAGGGATCCATATATAGATATTTGCAGGTGGGTGAGTCAGCTTCTGGGTTTTTTATTAGTGTCATCTCTCTGGTAGGTCTTGGTTTCACTTGGAGATTTCATGATCTCTTACTCATCCCTGGGTGAAATCAGAGAGGTAAGTGTCAAATGAGCAGTTTCTAGAAGATTCTCTGGGTTTCCACCTAGCCAACTACCTCTGCCATTTGTCCTCTCTCGCTCATCGCACGCTATAGAAGGGCTTTTCAGTATGCATCGCACTTTTTGCATGTAGCAGGTGAGATGCATCGCACCCTTAGCACTGAGCAGTCTATATGGTCCAGTTTTGACCAATTCTGAGTAGTTTTTCAGGGAGAACTTCTGGAAGATGATGTAATCAGCTGACCTTGTTCCTTTAGGGTATGAAACAACACTTTTAGGGGCTTAGAAGCCCTTGGTTTATGGACATATTTGATTGGAGTTGCAGTGCCCAAATATTTCTATAACAATAATGATGAGTAATGGAATGAAGAAAATAGAGTCTTCTTTCATAGTTCCTAGTTCAAGAACCCATTTGAAATCATTTTCGCCAACCTATGAGTTGGAGAAGTAGGAACGATCACCAAACTCATTTGTCTCTAGATAAAGTATTTCCTTCTAGACTTTGAGTGGAACTTCATCAAAGAAACATGCCATTGATTCTCATTCAAATAAATGTCTGCCTCTTGTCGAGGATGGACCAAGAGAGATCCTAGCCCTACGACTAAGGAAGACACTGCTGAGGAGCTATGGAACTAATGCACCTACAAAAACAAACAAGGAGCATGGTACAGAGACACACTTGGACCGAACTAGGATGGCGATACCTATGTTGTAAATAAGTCACAAACCATGAAGGATAGACAAGATGGAAAATTAGATGCATTTGTGATATGAAAGCAAACAACCCCAAACACGTGTATAGATGAAAACCTTGGTACCCCACACTTTTCATTACCCAATGTAAGAAGGAAGGAAGTACCCAATGAACTAAGGAAGACAGAAAACTTAACCAGATAGTGTGTGGAGCCTGAATAGTGTAAATGATACTAAAAATTTGAGCAAAGATCTGAGTTGCACCCCGACTAAAACCAAATGGAAAATGTACCTTGATACCACACACCAAAAACCAGAACTAGGCAATGAAAGGATATGATAGAAGGTTCTGAATGTTAGAGATATGTCAAGGGTAAAACTGCCACCAATTCAAAAGTTGGACCAGACCCCAAATTGTGAAGGAAGAAGGCAAAAAAAATTGTATTTCTATGTAATGAACAATGTGACCAGCAAACAAATGTTATATGGAACAACGCAGACTTGAAAACAAATAGAACTCCTTGGGTTCCTTCCACCGTGACTAAAGCTAAAATGTAAATCTGGAAAGAAAGATACACATGCTATACCTCCTCCCTAGGTGGGAGAAGGCTCATATATGACCATCTTACCACACCAGTGTCACCAACTTGTTGCCATCAGTATGCATATATAAGGAGTGAGCGACGTGAAAGGGATTGCATGAAGATAGGGATCAGGAGATGAGTCTGTCTTCATCTATAGCCTGATGTTTCTCAATATCCCATGTTTCTCACTATCAAAACATTCCTTCATTATTTTTCCATAAATTAATTTCCTCCCTATTTCAGTTTTGATGTTGTGATCACCCAATCTACCATGGGATGGATAACATAATCGTAGAAGGATATAAGGCATGTTAACAACTAAAGCCTATACACATTGTAGTAATTCACCTTCCACCACATGCGGTAAATAAATGTTAAACCTTTGGTTTCTAATTTCCTCGTCCAAGGATCCTCTAGTGTGCCATGTGAAGAGAATGTGGCTCCTGGTGTGGTGCCTAACACACCCACCCAGGGCCACCACCCTTCACCCCAAAACAACATCTTGCAAGGCCATCATTATTAAACCACCCATTAATAACCTCTGTAATACCATATTCATCGTTAATTCATCTTCCGACAGTGTTCTTCGAAGAATTCACATCGCAAAGTTGTTCATTGTTATCACCCCCATCGAGGAGATCCTTTGCCCTACTTTTATCTTGGGTTATCCACTGAGATAATAAGGATGCCTCCTCCCTCGAAGTCATCATCAACCACGAATCATAACAAGCTACGTGCTGCTCTAAGCTAGCCTAATTTTCCAGGGTGTCAGCCACTTTATTTCCCTCTCACCGCATGTGGAGTGGAATTACATAATCAATTTATCCAGTAAAGCATAATTTTTGTTAACCACGTTGTGTAGCCACTATTTGTGCACCGCTTTATATGGAAGATGACCTAAAACCAACTTGCATATTATTTGTATGACTAACTGTGAGTCTCCATGCATCTAGAGAAAATGAACACCCTCTCTACTTGCAATTTCTAAACCTTTCCCCAGAGCCAAGAACTCATCGAGATTATTAGTAGCTTTTCCATAGGAGAAAGCATAGATATGAATCAGATTGAGTTTCCAATCTCTGAGAATACCACCATATCTCGTCATTCCTAGGTTTTCCTTGATGAGTCGTCAAACCTTAATTGAATAAAATCTTTTGGGGTCACATTAAAAAATTATTAAGTGTTATGTCAATCTCCCAAGTTCTTGACTAGGTTAGGGATTAGCATTTGGGAGGAAATATTTAGTCATCGTTATACATAAGCCTAAGGCTCATACATTTCCTCGTCCCATTCAGGTAAGGGTATGAGTATCATCTCCCTAATATTATTGAGGATGTTTTCTTGGAGTAAAGTCAATGGTCTTTCCTTTCCTTGAAATATTCTCACATGTTTTTCCTACCATAACTACAACCAAGAGCTAAATACCACAGTCTTGTGACTACACAGTTTTTATATTTTACATTAAATCATTGATCCATCCATGACTTCATGGTGAAACTAGTAGGTAGGGTGCATCTAAAGATATGTTGGACAAAATCCCATAAGCCTCTTCTGAAAAATCATTTAATGAAGGCCCCTCAAAACCATCCTTACATACCGGTCACTGTCTAAGTTTCTGTTTTTTTCAAATAGTGGTAAAATTTGTTTTTCTCCATTACATGTCCACAGTGCCTCCCCAATGACCAAATGTCCAAGTATTGTCTATGTTTATTTCTAATTTAACTTTTTATCATATTAGAATTGAAAATTAGGTTGAATTTTCCATTGTTTAAAAAAAAATCATTTTGCAGTGTGCTCGATATGTTCGGCTCACACCGATAGTTATGTGCCCTATAAATTTACAGGGTGCACCGCATTTCGGTGTGTGAACATAATGCACTACCATTGTTCTAGTGCATTTTGTAATTTAAAACACATCAGGAAACAAGTTTATCACACCACTATCAGAAGTTAAATTTTTGAACCAACAGTGGTGTGTCATACTTATGTGAGCACTGATATTAGTGCGGCTATAGTTTAAAGTGCACTAGTGCCTGTGCATGACTATGTTTTGAGCGCACCGGTGATTTTTTTTAATTGAAAGTTGTGTTTTCATATTTATACATACATGTTTTATTTAATAAAAAAAAAATTGTCTTTTATATATGAGTCTAATGTATTGTATATGTCAATCACGTAGCAAAGACATCAACAGAAGGAGTAGGACCAGTAGGCGGACCCATACAATATAGTCTGAATATGGTAGGCTAGAGAGAGGGAGAGGGATTTATACCCTCTCCCTATTATTGCAGTTACCCGGACACTTTGGAGGAATGTAGGCCTCCTCAAGTACTATGAGGAGGCTTCATCCCTAAAGGTGCACTCTATCTTATTGGCACAT
Source organism: Pinus taeda (assembly GCA_000404065.3). NCBI lineage: Eukaryota > Viridiplantae > Streptophyta > Pinopsida > Pinales > Pinaceae > Pinus > Pinus taeda. Next base: position 44,183 of record APFE030830764.1, on the reverse strand, counting down.
CTGATACACCGATGAAGTGCCCAGAAGTAGGCTTTCCGTGTTGGTCCTAGGGCATGGTATAGGCCCACTGAGGAGCAAATATACTTTATGGCTGGGGAGAGGAGAGTATTTTCCCTATTTCCTTAATGTCCCCCATGGGGTTGTAGCTGAGAGTTAGCTTGTGTACACTCAAATATATGTCAAGCCTCATGTGTTCCATCCATCAAATTTTCAGGTCTACAGTGGATAGCTATGGATTTCTTCTTTTGCTGCAGAAGAGGTTGGGTGCCTCTCTTTATTAGTCACCACCATTGCACACTCTAGTCATGATGGGAAGCGCATTAGTTTCCCTCTTTTGTATTGTGTTGATGCTTTGATTCAGGTGCCACATTGCATGATATGGTTTGCCATTCTTTTGAGGAAGTTTTTCATGGCTTTAAATAGATGTCATGCATTGAGACATGGAAGGGAGACCTTCCCTTTCTCTTCCGAGATTTTTTATTTATTTTTGAGAGGTTTCTAGACACGAGGCCTACATTTGACCGTTTCCCTCCTAAGTTGATCATTGAGGTCCAGATGCATGTGGGGGTGGATGATTCCCAAGAGGGACCTTCCATAGTATCCGGCCAGGATTTCTCCTGAGGCACTGATGCTACCGGCCAGTGAGGATGACCATGTGTTTTTCACGTTGACATTTCTATACACGGAGATTTATTGGAGAGGGTGTCCCAACATTTTCTTCACAACCGCTGAACCTCCAGATGATAGAGGTAATATTAGTGTTTTTATTAAATTAATCTAGTTTCATTTTCTTGTTTTAATGATTTAGAATAAAATTTATTCTAGGACATTCTTTAACTTGTTTTATTAAATTGTTTAATGAAATTGTATAATTATTTTTGTGTACTATATATTTTGTAGGCATCGACTCATTTGATGGGGATATGCATCCTCCCCCACCACGCAATGGAGGATATGAGGAGATGAGTGAGGCCCAAGAGGGTGAGGCACATCCTCAGGGGGGCATGGGCATCCAAGGCTATACGGTTGGTCTACGATTTCAGATGGACTACCACGAAAAATTGGCTGGAGTTTTGGTTCAGTGGGGAGTCTACCCTACGAGGCCTCGAGGTATCACCGTGGATCTGATGTTCATGGATCTCTACAAGGACTGTCCACATGAGATGATGTCTCTTATATGGCATATCATCGAAGCTATTAAGGCACTGTGTTAGGTCCTTATACTACTAGTTTAACCCCTTATTGTTATTAGTACAACCCCCTTATTATATTTTTGTGCCCATATAATCCCCATATTGTTATTATTGTGCCCCATAAAAGCCGTTGTGAATTCTAAGGCGTTGATCTATCTTTTCTATCATTTTGTGAGCTTGTTTCATAACATTTGGTATCAGAGCTTTGGATTCTAGGGTTTCGCTGCTCCAAACAGGCCATCGTGGAATTTTCGCTATAACTTTTTTTTTTGAGAAATTTCAAAAGCTAAAAACAAAACCCATTTGAGACAACATTGCGCCGAAACTTGGCTCCGAATTTCAGAGTTTGTTGCACTATATGTTTGGAGATATGATCTAAGGAAGTTAGGGTTTTTGCAAGCTCCATAATTTCATCTAAAATGGGTCATCATGGAATTTTCACTATAACTATTTTGCTACAAAGTTTCAAAGATAAAAAATAAAAAATAAAATAGAAAAATAGAAAAAAGAAACACATTTGAGAAGAAATAGTTCTGAATATTGGTTCCGAATTTCAGATCCTCTCTCGCTATATTTTCGGAGATATAATTTAAGTTAGGATTTTTGTAGACCCCCGAATTACATTCCAAACAAGTCATCTTAAGGAAATTGTCATAACTTTTGTTCTAAGCATCAAATTGAAATTTCATAAGAATTTTCAAAAAGAGGACGTCTTGTAGTTTTCTATATATTAGTTTCAGGTACTAAGGTCGAAACAGTGAGACGTGGCATGTTGTACAAGTTCGCCCTACTGAACTAGTCTATAATCAGGTCACCATGGGAGATTTGGTATAACTCTTTCTTGGATAATCAAATTCTGATCAAACTTGCGGGGTTACAAAGAGAACTCAAAGAGATACCGCAAGAAGAAATTTCAGAACTTGGATATCTGAAATTACAGAGTTACAGTCGTTTCAAGATTGAGCTCCTAAAATCAAGAAAAATTGAGATGGGGAATTTTGATGGCAAGGATCAGGTAAATTGGATGCTACAGGTGGAGAAATATTTTTATCTACATGGTGTACCACTATTACAAAAGGTATGTATTGCATCTTCATATTTAGAACAAGATTATTTTTTATGGTATAAAGGGCTTTGTTCTTGTAAACCACTTGTTATGTGGTCAATTTTCACAAAGGAAACTATAGCACATTATGAGGATACAAAGAGAAACACATTCTTTAGAGCAACACCACAACAATTGGAAGAAAAAGGAGAAAAAGGGCTTTGTTGCAAAGTGGAAAGAAAAATTATGGCAATAAGGAAGTCTACCCCTCACAACCTACAAGGGTTACAACACAACAATTGGAAGAAAAAAGAGAAAAAGGGTTTTGTTACAATTGTGATAAAAAATACATTAAAGGTCATAAGTGTGCTGAGAAGAAATTATTTTACATTTATTGTGGAGAGGAGGAAGAAAAAGATCAAGAAACGTTAAAAGAAGAGTATATACACCAGGAACCAACCCTGGAGAAAGAAGAAATGAATCCAACCACATCTTGTAAAGCATTGGAAATAATTACTACTCCTCAAACTCTTAAGATAGAATGACATATCAAGAAGAAAAAGTTCAAGAAGTGCAAGACCACATCAAGAAAGAAGAAATGTATCCAACCATATCTTGTAATGCAATGGCTGAAATTACCACTCCTCAAACTATCAAGATAGAAGGACATATCAAGAAGAAAAATGTTCAAGAAGTGAAAGATCACATAGAGCATCAAGAAATGAATCTGACCATATCTTGTAATGCATTGGAAGAAATTAGCACTCCTCAAAATCTAAATACAGAAGGACATATCAAGAAGAAAAAGATTCAAGCAGTGAAAGATCACATCGAGCATCAACAACAAGTTCTCTAACTTTTAAAGGATAATGCACGTTGGTGCAAAATTGAATGAAACAACAGGCAAATCAACATCGCAATGAAAGAAGTTTGGATGTAGGCGATTGGGTATTTTTATGGTTACATACATATAAACAAATGTCCCTCAAGAAAGTTATTTATGAGAAGGAAATGTTGGCAATACTACACACACTTAAGAAATGGCGACCTTACCTAATGGGAAGACACTTCAAGGTAAAAATGGATCATGATAGTATTAAATACTTTTTAGAACGAAAATTATCCTCTGAAGAGTAACAAAAATGGGTCACAAAGATGTTGGGTTATGACTTTGAAATCATCTACAAAAAGTGGAAGCAAAATGTTGTGGCAGATGCACTCTCAAGAAAGGATGAGTATGTGGAAGCATTGTTGTGCGCCATTTCTATTATCCAACCAGATTGGATAAATGAAACAAGGTTTGAATGAAAGAAGGACAAAGAAGTGTGGCCACCCATTCAAAAGTTGTAGAAGATCCCAGTTCAAACAATATTTCCAGAACTTGATGAGAAAGGAAAAATCATATTGGAACCTAGAGTAGTCACAGAAACAAGAACCTGATAGCTACGAAATCGATCAATTTCAGATTATCTCATCAAGTGGAAGAACTTAATAGTTGAAGATTCCACATGGGAGGACAAGAATTTTATACAGGAGCATAAAGAATTACTCAAGCGTTGAGGACAACACTTTTTGAAGGAGAGGGGCATGTTAGGTCCCTATACTACTAGTGTAACCCCTTATTGTTATTGGTACAACCCTCTTATTATATTTTTGTGCCCATTTAGTGCCCATATTATTATTATTATGCCCCATAGAAGCCCACTATTGTTATTATTGTGCCCCTACATCATTATTGTTATGTCGGCTCTGATTATATTATGACCCCTTAGACTCCTAGATATAAAAAGGAGGTCTTTTCATTTGTATCATCCAAGAATTCTTCGTTTGTGTAATGTAAAGGAGGTTTCCCCCTCAAATAGGTTGAATTCTAAGGTGTTGATCTATCTTTTCTATCTTTTTTTGAGCTGGTTTCATAATACACTGGCACCGATGAGATATGAAAGTCGGCATCATGCAATGATAGATATATGAGGTGAGGGTGGTGATGATGATAATCAAGGTGATAATAATGATCATGATGATGAGGGTGGTGATCATGATGCTTCTAGTAGTACTACCCCATCAGATCATGGTCATGATCATGGTGTCAGTGATCCTTCTGTTAGGACACCTCCTCGTCAGTCGCTTGATGATGAGATGCTTGATCTAGAGGATGTGCCTTATGTTTCTCCTGATATAGTAGACCAACCACCTCCTCCTCCACCTCAACTAAGTTCAACAAACATTGATCATGCATTAGTTTTCCATCCATCATCTTCTACTACAGACCAGGCTAGCATTATGTTTGTTTTACCGGATATTTGATTGCACTTATTTGACTTGATGTAGTTATTTGACTTGCTTATATATATATCTATATATATATATATATATATATATATATATATATATATATATGGTGCATTATTTTGTTCATTTTTATGTACTTAATTTATATGTTGTGTTGATGTGTATATTGTTAGGTCATGTTATATATGTTCATTTAATGTGCTTGCAGATAGATGTGTATGTCATAGCAATTATTTGACATGAGATTTATATTAATTTTAAGATGTGTGTGGTTATGATGCTAGATTATAATGTTTTTGTTTTGTTAGATGTGATCATGATGATGATGCCCTATTAGATTATTATATTTGTGTGCTAGCTAATGATGTTTATATGTGCTAGAGGTGTATATAATTAAATGATCGTAGTGAATTCGAATGTGTATATTAGATAATGTTTATGATTGTTATATGGTTATCATAATGATGTTTATTTTTATGAAATAATATTTATTATAGTTATGTATTGGTGAACTTATATCAAAATTTTATATATGAAATTGCATACAAAACGACCTACTTTAAAAAATGCAAAGATATTTTTATAAATTACAAAGTTTAGTATGGTTGAAACTATGATTGTAAAATTACGATAAATATTTTTCTATTGCTTAGATAGTTCATTGATATTCAATATAACTTAATTAGTAAAATATTTCAATACCCACAAGGAAAAAATAATTAAAGGTAAAATAATATAGTTCGTTATTAATAAGACGAAAATGTGTAATTCATTCAAATTTTTAATATAAAAAATTATTCAAAAATACAATTTAACTAATTCAACATTGGTTTATAAAATTCAATCTATTGTTAAATTTAAAAAACTTAAATCACAATTTTTCCTAACCTACAATTGAGATGCAACTTAGATCCATATTAACTCTGGATTTACTGAGATGCTCCTTAGATCCATCTTAACTTTGGATCTACTAAGATGCAGCTTAGATCCATCTTAACTCTGGATATACCAAGCACCCAGAGGGATCAAATCTCTCAAGATGCAAACATCTTTTATAGTGAAAAGAGATTAAAACCCTCTAGAGCTTGGTAGATCCGGAGTTAAGATGGATCTAGGCTGGTATAATATATATGTAGTTGACATTGCAATATTTTATTTATAATTCATGTTCTCCACATTAAAATGTTAAAATGTGGCCCCTCATCATTTTTTCTTGTATGTATACATTTAATTATTTTTATTATTAATATTTTCTAAACTATTACATATCAAATCCATATTAAACATTGAATTATATCTCTCATACATTGAATTAGAGAGCAACTATTAATGGAAACACGAATTCTCTCAATCTTTCTCATTAACATGAAAATGTATAATAATAAAATAATAATAATAATAATAATAATAAATAAATAAACAACTTAAATTACTTTACTTTTCTCTATATAAATTATCTATAAAATTATGTTATTTAATATGGACATTGAAATATTTTACTTATGGTTGTTAGTAAAATATTTTTCGTTATAAATATATTTTTGTTCTAAATATCACATGTAAATGGAACATAGAATAAATTACACATAACGTAATATCAATAATACTATTTCTTCTTAGAATGCAGGTTTCTTTGATTCATGATTAATATCGAGTGTTTTTCGACTAAATCACATAGAAATTTTTATGTCAATGTGTTTTGAACTATTTACTTTGGTTCATCATCATCTATGTCCTGATGATGAACCAAAGTAAGTGGTTGGAAATGGGTTGACTTAAACATTTATATGTGATTTAGTCCAGAAAATACTTGATGATAATACTATTTCTTATCATGTGAAAAAATTACATTTCTTCCTTGTGAAAAATAAATTATAGTTTTTTACTCGTGACATTTCTTCCTCATAATAAAAGCTAAAAAAATTTACTTTCGAGTACTTTATATCTCTATATAAAGTTATATAAGATTAAGGTGTAAATTTAGATATAATATAACTTGAAAATTCTATTTTATAAAATTTAATTTATTACTAAAGTTATGAGATTTTCAAGCAATTTAAATTTAATATTTATAGCAACTCTTAGCAATTTAAATTAGAAATTTCTCTCTCTAAAGATGAGGATTAAGAAATGTAACATAACACTTCATGTGAAGTTACTTATAGGTGGGGATTTGCTCTATTGGAAGTTCTACCTTAAAGAGGCAAGTGAATATTTTTCTAGTAATAAAGATATAACATTAAGATGCTATTTTGGTTCATTATTTGTTATTGTAAGTTTAAATTTAACTCTTTTTAATAATAAATATGAGTTAAATAATACAAAAATGATAATATATTAGATTTAAACTTTTGACAAATAATATAATTGATTATTTATTAACGAACAACTCAAAAAATATTATTTTCTCCACATCCTTACGTGTTTTTGGTTCATTATTTGCTATTGTAATGGTTTAAATTTTACTCTTTTTATTAATAAATATGAGTTAAATAATATAAAAATGATATATGTTAGATTTAAACTTTTGACAAATAATATATTTGGTTATTTCTTAATTAAACAACTCAAAAAAAAAAATCCACATACTTATCACGAGATAGTCACTAAAATTCTTGTTTTTCACATTTCTCCTAGCTAATATTACATCATATTCACAAAGATAAATGCATGTCTACTTTAAATAATTTAGTTATAAATAAATTAATTAATTAATTAAAATAATAATAACAAATAAATAGATAGTTATTTCACATAATTTAAATAGGAAAAAAAAATGCATCACCAAGTCTATTTGAAAGTCAAACAAATGCCTCTTAATCACCATCACAAATTTGGTCCACTTGATATGTTCATCTTACACTGGTGCAATAGAATTTATCAAATGCACTACACAAATAATATTTAAAAATATAGTTATAGCTCGGTGCATTCGATAACATGAACTTTTCGTACTGGTGCTAAAATGTTATACATGTGCACTAGTGCATAAGTGTGAGACATTGCTATGAAAATTTAAATGTGTGAACCGAAAGCGGTGTGCCAAAGGTATTTGTGCACCGATTCTAGTGCAATTGTGTTTTAAAGCACACTGGATCCAACGTATGACTGTGTTTTGGGTGCACTGATATTTTTTTCACTGAAAGTTATGTTTCCATATTAATAAATACACTTTTCATTTTATAAAAAAAATTGTGAATCTTACCAATTATTTCATAAAATGCCAACAAGACGAATAAAAAACAATATAATTAATGAAATAATGGCAACAAGATCATACAAAAATAGTGTAAATGATGAAATAACACAAGTACATATCACTCTCCATTGTTTTCACCCTGATTATCTTCCTCTCTTGTCATGATAACATTGTTGTTCTCAAAATATGTTTTGATTTACGGTCGTGTCTTAATATGAACCACTAGTCCATATCCAACACATTTGGGTAAAAGAACATGCTTGCAGTGTTTTTGGAAAACATAAGGCTCCCTAACTTCAAGCCACATATTTCTAGAGTTGATAGATATCATCCCACTATCGCGATCTTCCTTGACATAATTCCGATCAAAGGTGTCCCACCACTTGTACCTATAAATAATACATTGGAATAAAAAGAATTCCACTTGAATAATCTCTTGTATCTTTCCAACATAACCTAATGTCCCCTGGATTAGGTTTTGATCATGGTGGCTAGCACAACTAGATTGGTCGAGCTCAAATTCCACTCCACAATCTTGTGTCATGCATCCATCATTGGTATCCTCCGCGCGAAAATGATGTCCATATGCCCACATATATGGGAACAAATGCACCTATAAAAAAGTGAAAAAATCACAATGTCATGTGTCTTATAACCTGAACATAATTAAAAATAATATATATGTTTGTGTTGTGCGTGTGTGTGTGTGTCTATTACAATTCAAATGTATAGTATGAATTTAAAATTGTACAGAAAGATAATATATTTACCAAGTTATTTCACCCAATCCCTATGTTTAGTGCATTCTCTTCAGCACATGGGTAACAACTAGATGCACTGTTTTTCTCTCTGACTTGATCAACAACCCAACTATTAGGGCATGTTATTGGCACTTTTTTAAATGACCAGGATAAGGCATGCTTCTACCATTCAATCATTTGAATTATTTCCTGTCACTATCCTATTTCATCCTCTTCTCTTCATACAATGTGTCCCACGGTTGTGTCGCTTCCATATTGTAAAGAATGAATTTGTTGATGTTTTCAATTTTTGAATTCATTAGCGATCAAATCAAACAAATATATATATATATATATTATATATATATATATTATTATATATATATATATATATATATATATATAATATTATATATATATATATTATATATATAATATATATATATATATATATATATATGGTTTGTATGATATCAAAATATGAATTAATATGAAGTTCAATGTGAATAGTTATTGTGTAATAATTTGAGAAATGATAAGCCTACACTTTCTCTTTATCATGCACCTCTTTCCATTCATTTCGAGAAGCTCCCCTTCTCTTTTGTCTTCATCCCTTTTGTCATCCCAAATCGTTGCACCTGGTGTGTTGTTGATCTACTTGATGTACTCACTAGTATAATAGAAAGACTCATACGATATATACCCCTCTACCAGAGACCCCTTGGATTTTTCTCTTTGTTGAACAAAAACTTTCAATTTCTTCATGTACCTCTCTAAGAGAAATATCCAATGATAAGAAACGACCCTAATTAATTCTCATCTACTAAGTGAATTAGAAGATGAACCTATAAGTCCATGAAACTTGTCGGCAGCTCCTTCACAAACATACAAACAATATCAGCTATCCCTTGACACCACCATGGAATTCTAGCCATATGAATATCCTTTGATGTGATCCAATGTACAAATGCAGATAATTTAGATATGGCATGTCGTAGGTCTTGGGGGAAGTCATGGTTCACACACCCACACACGAGTAAAGGATAATGACACTACATAATAAATAGTACATTATACAAAAATTAATTATAAAATATCCCATTACTTGAAAATAAAACTAAAATAATAAATTCATTTTTTTTACATACATACTCTTAAAAGGTTCAAATAGTCATGCCATTTCAACCCTTACAAACAACCTTCCATATTGAAGCAGTGTCATATTGAAGACCCATATAAAGAAGGCATCCTCATACTCATTATAACTTCCTTTTCCAAATAAAGATCATCTTTTTGTAAAATCCATGGGACGTCACCTTCTTTTAAAGACCAAGAGGGACAAGCCTCTCCTCTAGTTTCTTGTATTGGCCAATGTTTCTTTTTAGTTTTTGAAAAAATAAGATCTCTCCTACGATCCAATGTGTCACTTTCTTTCAATGATATGTGCCTCCATGAAGAAGATGAAACATTTTTAAATATATGCATGGGATCTACTAAGTGGGAAATATTAAGATGCTCCTAATATGGGAGCTCATAAAATATAGATTTCCTCTTCATCCCAATGGACAATTTCTAAACATAGGTATCAAATAATTATGGATCATGGAATATAAGCTCCCCATTTGAATCGAACATTTCTGCAAACTCCTTCTCCTTCTCTCTCTCATATGCTCTAACCCATTCAGTTGTGTCATTATTGTAGGCCTTTGGGTTCTCTTCAGATTACCATTGGAAGTGGATGTTTCTCTTCTGTAAGGGTGTTTTTCTAGGAGGAATACCCTGGAGCAGTCATACACTTGCTTTCGTAGGTGGTCAGACCATGTAGCCTTCAGAGAAGGTCCACAACATTTACATCCATGATACCCTTTTGTTACAAGACCTACTAAATTATTGTATACAGGCCATCGCGTTAGTGACCATGAATGAAGAACAATATTGTTACTAAACAAATCAATAAGAATGTAATTTACCAGAGAAAACTCCTAAGCCTAGATAATCATGTAAGGTGTAAGCACATATTCCATACAATGTAAAACTCCTCTCTATTATGATGGGTCTTAATACATCATACACATGTATCCCTTCCCAAAATTTCTCTAATTCATCTACCAATGGTTGTAAGTAGACATCCATATTTTTCACTTGTCTTCTACCAAAGACTATGAGAGCCAACATAAGACGTTCATTCTTCACAGACAACCATGGGGGCATATTGTTATTGATTACTACTACAGGCCAAACATAATAGTTGGTGTTTTGGAGGGAATGTGGGTTGCGCCATCCATGGCTACGCTGAGTCATAGACTTCGTACTTCATCCTTGACTTTTTCAGGCCATGTATCCTCTATATGCTTCATGGTTATTGAATCTATTGGGATTTGCGTAACTCCTGACTCACTTTTGTGTGAGGCATGTCATCCCTACAACATAGCTAATTCTTTGCAATGAAAGAGTCTTTGAGTCCTTGGGATTATAGGCATGTGCCTCAATATCTTATGAGGAAGACCATGTGATTTACGCATTCTTTTTGAATTTTTGTACCTGTCATGCCCATATTTTGGACATATCTCTTTGTCTGCGTATTCTCCTCTATATAGAATACAATGATTCAAACATGCATGATATGATATGTACTCAACACCCAACATTTTCAACAATTGCTTTGCCTCTTCGCAACTACCCAGAAAGACATTATCACTTGAAAAAAGATATCTTTGAATATCCTACAGTTGGTGGGGAATATAATCGTACAATGTCAATATTTAACATTCATAAAATCGACCATTTTTAAATTTGCTTATGCGACAAAATATAAGGAACTTGATCAATCATGCAGGTCAATTATCTCAATATTTTTGAGAAACATGCATTTGACATGCCAAAATTTGCTTTCATGTTGTACAACAACATTTTTTTCCCCAGCTGAGTAGACTTTGACTTGCTGCCAAGTCAAAAGAGAGGGGTGATGGAAGTAGATCTCAGGCTTTCAAATAAGGTATCATTCATATGAGCATCATCCCCTAGCTCATTGTTTTGGAATGCATCTAACAAAATTGCATCCATGGCAGTCATATCCCATAAGTAATTATCCATACTAACCTCCATTTTATTCCCTCCATTTCTAACATGTGATGAATAACTACTATTGTTGTAGTCATTCTTAATTTTTGAATCTGGACATAGTGGAAATTGAATAGGTGGTTGATTCAACCATTGTTTGTATGCTTCCTCTCTGATTCTTGCTCTTAATGCAACCTTCTCTTGAGTTGAAATTGTAGTGGGGTGCTCCAAAAGATGGTGGGTGGGTCTATCATCATCACTAGAATATCATGCATATTAATAAGCATGTCAATGCAATTGGTTTGTTGAAATTACATTATATCAAACAAATATTACCATTGTTGATCTAGGATTTCCGCTAGAAGATGTCATGTTCCAATTGGCAGGGTGAAGAGGTTGTCCAGTCTCATCTAACAAATGTTTGTGATATGCCACTATTAATAAGAGATTCTGACATTTTTAAAATGGAGGAATATTTTCTACATCTGAACTCGATTCTGAATCAGGTTCCTGCAAATTTGGATACAGTTTTATTCAATTTGACATGGATTAAAAAAAATCAATTAGATAATCGAAATATAAATAAAATATGACCTTATTGGAGATGGAAAGGGAGAACTCGAACTTTGATTAGCAATATGGAACGAGATGGAATTTTAAGAATTGGTCATTTGATATTATTGAGATTTTGTCCCTACATTTAAGAAAATCAGAAATAAATGATTTTTGCATGTCCAAAATTAATTTTGACAACCATATAACCACAATCTGAATTTCAATATAGTTTTCAAACCATTTTTCAAGGATAAGGTGACTTTAAGCGGAAAATGTATACTATGAACTACTGTAATTCATTTGGATGCATCCTAAAGGATAATTTGAGACTAATATGTCATTTTATGTGAAATTAAAATTTCAGATATCCTTTAAACCCAATCGGTGCACTTATCAGAAAAAAGCACACCTATGCGTTTAAAATATTAACAGCACCAAGCGTTCAAATAATACCCGCACCAGTTCCGGCATTTTGGAAAAAAATTATTATCATATCAATGTTTTTCCACAAAAACACACTGATGCGTTTAAAAAAAATAGCATTGCTACGCACCTGTTTCCCAATTTTAAAAAATAAAAATGAATTCAACCAACTCGGTTCTCTTATAACAATTAGAGAATCAATTCTTTTAAATAGAAATTGCAGCATTGCGTTAAACAAATTAATCGCATTGTTTCATGATTTCGAAAATTAAAAAAACAAAGTATCATGTCAGTTCGTTGAAAAAAAAAATGGCGCCTCGACAATGTCGGTGCACTTTTTTATAAACACACAGGGGCGCTTAACTATCAAGCGCGAAATAAAAAAAAACAAACAAACAAACAAACAAACAAACAAACAAAACAAACAAACAAACAAACAAATAAACAAAACAAAAAACAAAACAAAACAAATAAACAAAAACAAATAAACAAAACAAAAACAAAAAAACAAACCAAAAACAAAAAACAAAAAGCAAAAAAAAAACAAAACGAAACATTATTTTTTTTCCTTTTTTTAAAATTCAATAACTAGCGATAATTGATTTTTCGAAATCTGATTTCATAAAGTCTTTTAAATAGTAAAAAGTTATTCACCATTTCATTATTTTACCCAGAATTTCAAGTGGTGATTTGCAAGAGAGGCATACCAGGAGCACTGTGCAATAGTAGAATACTTTGGAGAAGAAAAACTATTCAAAAGATCAAAGGCTGAAAGATATGGTGATTCACTCAAAAACCTGCATAGTAAAAATTTTAAATTTTGTTGAATTGAGACTTTTGTGATCCATATCTTTTATGAAAAGAATTTTTCGGCTTAAATCACACGAAGATACATTTGTCGACATGATTCGAACCAACGAGTGTGGTTCATCGTCAGGACAAGTTGAAGAATTAGATCGTGGCTACATGTTAAATAGAGAAAGCAGATACTCCAACGGCTAGGTTTGACTGGAAAACAGCTATATTAGATTAGGCTAGACAAACGGTTATAATGGACCGAGAAAATGGCTAGTTTTGACCAATTGAATTATTTAATAATATAAATAAATAGCTATTAAAATGTTCTGGATTTTTAATTTTTTTTTAGTTGAGTGTTATTAATCCAAGGATATAATGAATAATAAGGATTTAATATCAACTAATATAATAGTAAAACTATTATCATTATATATCAATATATTACATAACATAATATTCTAATGACTAGTGGTTAATAAAATTAACCATTAATATAAATTAATTGAGTGTTATTAAAATTAAACTAGGGATATAATGAATTATAAGGATTAATATTAACTAAAATAATAGTAATAACTATTATTATATCTTTATTATTATAACAATGTTACAATAACATAAATATTCTAGTTATTAATGATTAATTAATATAAATTCATTAGTAAATTTATCTAATATGATCATAAATTAATTAATTATCATATACTAGATGATTTTAACTCAATTAGATAGCCATGAAAGGGACCATCTCCTAAACGAAAGGAGAGAGAGAGAGAGAGATTTCAAAAAAGGACCAAATACCATAAATCGGAAAGAAGTTTCACTATGGGATAATAAGTGCAAGTCAATAGTAGAGGGAGGGGAAGAAAGGGGAAGAAACAACTAGGAAGAGAGGGCAGGGATCTAGCAACTACTTATCTTCCAACCATCATCTCTATTGAGATTTCTTGGTCTCTTTTCAATATCAATTGCTTCTCTAAATTTGCGGTGATGGAACTACACAACCTTAGCAATAACCTGGGCCTCCTCAATACAAACATGATGTTTAGTCTTTTCTGCATGTTCCGCTAATGCAGAAGACTTTGTTCTTCCATGCTTTAGGTCAACTGCATGTTCATTAATCTGATTAATAGAACGACCACTCTCCCTAATGTAGAGGGTCCCACAAGAACAAGGAATAATATAGATACCTTTCATGTCCCTAGGGTTGACAGGATCCTTCACAGATTGGAGGGAATTACAAATGGTGTTAAGGGTCTAAACATCGATGGAATATTATGTTTCTTAAGAATCCTAGCAATCCTATCAGTGGTCCCTTGGATAAAAAGTAGATGGACCCTTGAGACCCGATCTTTAGGTTCTTTTTTAATTATCAATTTTTTGTAGGCTTTTAGGAAAACCTTCTGACCTAGTTGTCTACTATAACCATTCTCAAAAAAAGACATTAAGGAGATGGGATTTCTCTTTTTCAAAGTTCTTTTCATCAGATATCCTAAGGGCACAAGTATCGAGGGTGTTGAGAACGCCCAACTTTTGAGCAGGGAAATGATGGGAATTGGCATGCAGATATTGCTCTGTGTGAGTTTTCTTTCAAAAAATATGGTGGAAGAGGGAACCGTCATTATTTTTTTATATAAGAATATCAAGGAAAGGGAGGAAACCGTCTACCTATTGTTCCATGGTGAACTTAATGGCGGAGGACTGATTGTTGAGATGCTTGAAGAAGAGATCCAACTCTTTCTGGCCATGAGACCAGATGAAATTAGTGTCATCCACAAATATTTTCCAGAGCTTGAGTAGGAGACGGGCTGAGGCCAAAGCCTTGGTTTCGAAATCCTCCATGAAAAGATTAGTGACAACAGGGGACAGTGGTGAGCCCATGGCAACACCACAAGTCTACTCGAAGAACTCACCTCGAAACTGAAAAAAGTGGAAGTGAAAAAATTCTCAACTAACTGAGCGGTATCTGAATCCATTAGATGGTTGATCACCTCCATGGCCTCTTTTATAGGGATGCAAGTGTAAAGGGAGACCACATCAAAACTCACAAGAATGTCCTCCAAGTCAAGCTTCATGCTCTTGAGTTCCTAAACAAAGGAAGTGGAGTCTTTGATGAAAGAATCCGTAGAACCAACTAAGGGTTTAAGCTTTAAGGTGAGATATTTAGCCAAAAGGTAAGTTGGCCCACCAATGGTGTTGACGATGGGCCTTAGGGGAGCCGCCTCCTTATGAATATTTGGAAGACCATAGATCCTTGGAGAGCCACAGTCTTAGAAATCTTTTTAAGAGGGTTTTTGGGAAGTTTTTTATAACTCCCATTATTATATAGATGATCTAACATCTTATTGCGGTAATCCTCTTTGTTGAGGATGACAGCAGCCCCTCCTTTGTCCGCTTTTAGAACAACGATATATTTGTTCTAGTTTAAGGATTTGAGGGAACCAAACTCCTCTTTGTTGAGGTTACTACGAGGGGGCTTTGCCTTTCTAAGGACAATGGCACAATCTTGTCTAATCAGGGCTTTGCCAGTTCCCATCATTTCCCTACTCAAAAGTTGGGCACTCTCAACACCCTCGATACTCGTGCCCTTAGGATCTCTGATGAAAAGAACTTCAAAAAATAGAAATCCCATCTCCTTAATGTCTTTGTTGAGAATTTTTACAGTAGACAACTGGGTCAGAAGGCTTCCCTAAAAGCCTACAAAAATTCGATAATTAAAAAAGAGCCTAAAGATCGGGTCTCAGGGGTCCATCTACCTTTTATCTAAGGGACCATTGATAGGATTTCTAGGATTCTTAAGAAACATAATACTCCATCGACCTTTAGATCCCTTAACACCATTCGTAATTCCCTCCGATCTATGAAGGATCCTATCAACGCCAGGGACATGAAAGGTGCCTATATTATTCCTTGTTCTTGTGGGACCCCCTACATTGGGGATGTTGGTCGTTCTATTACTCAAAGGATTAATGAACACGTAGCTGACTTAAAGCATGGAAGAACCAAGTCTTCTGCATTAACGAAACATGCGGAAAAGACTAAACATCATGTTTGTATTGAGGAGGCCTAGGTTATTGCTAAGGTTGTGCAGTTCCATCACTGCAAATTTAGAGAAGCAATTGAGATTGAAAAGAAATCGAGCAATCTCAATAGAGATGACAGTTGGAAGATAAGTAGTTGTTGGATCCCTGCCCTCTCTTCCTAGTTGTTTCATCCCCTTTTTTCCCCTCCGTATGCTATTGAATTGCTCTTTTTATACCATAGTGAAACTTCTTTCCGATTTATGGTATTTGGTCTTTTTTGGAAATCTCCCTCTCTCTCTCTCCTTTCGTTTAGGAGATGGTCCTTTTCATGACTGTCTAATTGACTTAAAATCATCTAGTATATGATAATTAATTAATTTAAGTAATTAATTTATGATCATATTGGATAACTTTACTAATGAATTCATATTAATTAACCATTAGTAACTAGAATATTTATGTTATTGTAATATTATTATAATAATAAGAAAGATATAATAATAGTTCTTACTATTATTTTAGTTAATATTAATCCTTATAATTCATTATATCCTAAGATTAATTAATAACACTCAATTAATTTATATTAATGGTTAATTTATTAACCATTAGTCATTAGAATTTATGTTATGGTAATAATATTATGATAATAATAATATAAAAATAGTTATTACTATTATTTAGTTAATATTAAATCCTTATTATTCATTATATCCCTGGATTAATAACACTAAATCATAAATAAATGAATAAAATTTAAAATCCAGAACATTTTAATAACTATTTATTTATATTATTAAATAATTCAATTGGTCAAAACTAGTTGTTTTTTTGGGTCCATGATAATTGTTTGTCTAGCCTGATCTAATATATTCGTTTTCCAGTCAAACCTAGCCGTTGGAGTATCTTCTTTCTCTATTTATCATGTAGCCATGATCTGATTCTTCAACTTGTCCTGACGATGAACCACACTCGTTGGTTCGAAACGCATCGACAAATGTATCTTCGTGTGATTTACGCCGAAAAATTCTTTTCATAAATTTTAAATTTTATTGTTTATTTTACTAATAAAAAAATTTACACTTTTTGTTAGGGTTTAATTAAAACATAAATCATTTGCAAGAGAGACATATTGGGAGCACTGTAGAGCTGCAAAATATTTTGGATCCGCCGAAAGATCAGAAGTCGAAAGGTATGGTGATTCACTCAAAACCCTAGATAGCAAAAATCTTAAGTTTTGTTGTTAAAATGTTTTACAATTTTTGTTAAATTTATTCACAATTGAGGAAAAAAATAATAATAATTTAATTAATTAAAATTCAGACAAAAAAATTAATACTTACCTTAAACCCTTGCTTCTTCCTGCAAAATTTCACCTGAGGGTTTAACTTCCTCTACCACTTCACAATTAGAGTTTTTCAGTTTAGGAATTTTAGATTCAACGAGTTTGTGTACTTACTATATATAGGGTGTTTGACATGTAAAGTAAGGGAATCAATTATTGAATTAGATCCAAACCTTATTGACTCTCTCTGTTTTTTTTTAAATGGTTATATGTTATGCGGTGCACCCTCTGTAATATAACGCATCGGTGCTCCCTGTGTAATACAATGCACCAGTGTATTATAGGACTTTCTATTTTGTCTAGTTTGTTAATCGTTTCTCCTAGTATAATA
This sequence comes from Pinus taeda, assembly GCA_000404065.3. Classification (NCBI taxonomy): domain Eukaryota; kingdom Viridiplantae; phylum Streptophyta; class Pinopsida; order Pinales; family Pinaceae; genus Pinus; species Pinus taeda. The sequence goes on along the minus strand of APFE030830764.1, from coordinate 26,179 downwards.
TAATGAACTGGCGCGCCTCCTCCAAATAACACCATTTGTGTTTATCCTTACAATTCACACCATAATAATTTAAAATTACTTTAAAAATAATTTTCCATGACGGCATTGAACAATTAAATGCCAGGTGCGTTTAATGTTCTAAACACACTGGTGCGTGTATTCAGATAAATGCATTGGTGCATTTATTCAGATAAACGCACTGGTGCATTTATTCAAATAAGTGCACCACTTAGCAAAGCTTTTTTGGATGGAAATTATTTGGTTTATTTGTAAAATATATTTAATGGCTTCTGTATTGAATGTTACGGGTTGTATATTGATAAACAAATGTCTCAGAAGGTCTCAAGTAACAAAAATATTGATCGACACAATGATATCACATCCAAAAAAACAAAAAAGACAAGTTCTTTGTAAATTCTTTATAAAATTAATATATTTGAACTATATATTTGTTTAACTAATATGTATTGCTTGGTGTGTCATGCAGAACCACAAAATGAATAATTTCGATCAGACTATTTATAATCTAAGTGCAGAAGAGCGTAAAAGCGTGATAGAAAAATTGCAGAATGATGAATCAAGTGAATGAAAAAATACTATTCAATATGAGTTTTATTTTTTTAATTTTCATTAATAATATACTGAAGAATATTAGATAACATGTTTAAAACAATATATTAATTCATATATGTTTTATGTTCTATGGGGAGTAACAATGAAGGAAAAGATCAATGTTGTTCTAAGAAAGGAAAAATTATAGAACATGTAAATGACGATGAATTGGTCCTTAGCTCATTTGGAGTGGTGTTGGAGTTAATGAAATGGGGGGGAACTTTTACAGAACTATGAGGGATCTAGTGGAACAGACTTATAGACATACTTTCCACTTACAATACAAAAATCAATCCAATTATTCTAAGAACCAAATTATATCTAAACTACAGGAAGTGTTTCCAAAGCAATGGTCAATGAGACATGTCAGACTTGCAATAGCAAAAATATACAACAAAAAAGAATCATTCAAAAGGTAATATTCTTAATTACATAAAATTATTTTCTAGAATTATATGTATATATTACTATAACCCATTTATTTATTAATATATATTTAGTTTTCATATATCATTATAAAAATAGTTTATTACCTTTTTCAGGAAGATTATGAAATCCCAAATGTTCAATGCGTTGATATGTGAAACATGTCGGTAGGAATGTCCAAAAAAAAGTATAAGGACATGGTCAAAGAAATAGACATAATTGCATCACAAGAGGAGCCATCACAACAATAATGTACTTCAAATGTATGTAATCATGATTGACTTTATAAATATAAAAATAAAAAATAACTAAAATAAGATAATAAAAAAATAGCATTAAATATTAATTTTCAAGTATTTTCATGCAAAAAAGAAAACAAGATGGAACTCATTCAGCATATAAAGTAGAACGACAAGGAAGAAAATGGTTGATTTCAAAGTTTGTGACTAATTGTTAATATTTCCTTACAACAACTCAAGGTTTCATTTTTGTATAGTTTAAGTTGTTTTACAACAATCATCCTTGAATGTCTTCAAATAGATGCTAACATGCAAAGAAGAGTCATCGGAAGAATTGATTGACATTGGGTTAAATAAGGGTTGTGAGCATATGATGGCATATCAAAAATTAATTGTGGAATTTGTAAGTATCTATGTTGTTTTACTTCTCTGAGTTTATAATTAATTGAACAAAAAAATCATGTATATTAAACCTATGATTTATAGTGGGGTTTAAAACATGCAGGAAACAAGTATGGAACTACACCCACAGAAGGCTTGTTGCAACAAGGCATTAGACTTGGTTTTGAAACCATGTGCACTGTTTTTTAGTCACTCTTTGCTATGGTACATTGCTATTCAATTTAGTCATTGATTTATATTATTTATTTCAATTTTCATTATTCTCACCAATGTAGATACACTCAATACACTTTATTTTTATGTTTGTAGATTGAACTACAAGATTGAGAAGATGAAAAAAATCAATGAAATCAACAAAAAAATCCTCCAAATAACCCAAGTCATGGAAGTATCTCGAGCACTAACAGCAATTTCAGCGAAAAATGAGGATCGATTTGGATATCAATGCAACTTGTTGTATTTTTTGAAATAATTTTCTGTGAAAATCAAACATTTTGTTTAATGTAATGGACATAGTGTCCCAATTGAAAGACAAGGGATTACCAATAATAATCCCATTTTGTATGACAAAGAGTCTCTTATTGATATATAATAAAAACCATTTTAATTTATTATATTATGTTAACCAATATCGTTGTGAAATGTTACACCACTAATTAAATATCTGGATGATGAAATATTATAATGAAAAGATGCTATGTCCGATAATATAACAAATTAATCCAAACATCATATACAAATGCACTAATGAATTTTTAATTTATATGAATACTTTTATAAGATATATGTCGTTATTTCGATGATAACGAATATAAAAAATTACAATAATTGCATTGTCACAGGGCGATGTTTCCAAAAAAGAAAAAATCTCATTGAAAAAACTCATGTGTGTATAACATAAAAATGCATCGGTGCATTATGTTATATAAAAGCATCATGACGGCATCTTTTTTCATGCCCGGTGCCTTTTCAGAAAACAACAACATCAACATGTTTATCTCTTCAAGCATTGGTCTTGTATGAGATTAACACCCTAGTGCATTATAATTCTTAACACACCAGTGCCTTCATATAACTAACTCCTTGGTCCTACAAAATATTATTTCCATCTCGGTGCATTATGAAAACTAACAGAACTTGTCCTTTTGTATAACTAATGCACTGTGGCATTTGTATAAATGATATGCATCGACACAGCAAGTTTAAAAAAAGCATCGGTGTAACAATTATTGTTTGTGTGCCCCGGTGTCATTCCTTACAAGAACACCCCAGGTATTTTTTTATCTCTTAGCACTGGTACAATATATTATGCACTGGTATTATTTTCATTCAATGCCTTAATTCTTTTAGTTATGTTTACTCAATGCTTTTACATATGTAGCACACGGCAAAACAACATCTGCTAGAACCTCTAGTCACCCATATTTTTTAAGTTGTGATGAAGTTCTATTAAAACATCTGCTATCCCAAATGGATGTTTTAGCGAATGTTTTTTGATATCTTTTTCAAATTTTATAACATTAAAAACCTCTGTTATAACCTTCACTAGAAGGTATTTTCCTTGTAGTGTTGATTTTGTATTGTTGATCGATGTATCCAAGGCATCCATAAAAAAAAAATTAGGATTTTGGTCATTCTTTCCACCTCTCTCCATGTGGGTAGCCCAAACAATATAACATCATCAACGCATTATTTATGAGAGATCAAAAAGACATTCCCATAGAGGCGAAGATCATAGATGTGTCCCAATTCACATGCTTTACTGAACATGTGACTGAAAGCCTCCACCACTAAAATGAAAAGAAATGACGATAGTGAATCTCATTGTCTCAAAAATATGGTTTGTTACATATAATAAGGTGAACCATTAATCAAAATGGAGATAAATACAAATGTAACAAGAGACCCTATCCACCATATCCATTGTTCTGAAAATCCATAAGCTCTTAAAATATGATATAAGTATGTCCAGTTTAATCTTTCATATGCCTTAGATAAATCTATCTTGATAATCATTCCTAGGCATTTCGTCAGTCATAAGGAGTGTATCACTTCGTGTGCCACTATGATGCCATCTAATATCTTCCTCCCCTAGACAAAACTAGTTTGGGAAGGAGAGATGAGAAGAGGGAGAACCGACTTCAATCTGTTTACTATCATAGAAGAAATAATTGTATATATCATATTACATAGAGGGATGGTCCTGAAGCCATGTGAATTCTCATAATGTTATTTTTTTGGTGCGAGTGTTAGGAAAGTGGCATTTAATGTTGGATGAACAGACCCAGTCCTTCTTGACTTCTTGACTATGGCATGAATTTCTTTCCATAAAAAACCACAACATGCTTGGAAAAAGTTTGACGTAAAACCATCTAATCCATGTGCCTTGTTTTTTGGCAAATTCATTGCCACAAATTCTACTTCATTATAAGAGATTGGTCTCATTAGTGCCTTATTTTGTTCCTCTATGATGACGGCGAAGGTGTGTTGCAATATTGTATTGGTGGACTGATACCTCGAGGTACTCTTCCCTGTATATAAATTCTTGTAATAGGCTAACAATTCATTCTCTATTTCTTGGTGGAGGATTTTCTTTCCACGTCTTGACCAATGAAGAAGAAAATCCTGTTATGGTGTCATTGTTGTATCATAGCATTATGAAAAAAAATTGAATTTTTCTTTCCTCTTCCTTAAGCCATTGTATTTTGGACTTTTTTTTCCAGATTATTTCTTCATGTTTCCTTCGTTTCTCCAAGTTTTGAAGAGTCACAGCCTCCAGTTCCAAAAGTTTGGTTGACCTACCTTCCAGTATGATACGTTGTTGGATATGAGACATTTGCCACTCCAAAGCTATTTTTTCTTCAAATATATTGCCAACACTTGCTTATTACATACCTTTATTCTCTGCTTCAAGACTTTTAGTTTGAGCTAGAAAGTGTGTATTTTTTCTCCCCTTGGATATCTATTTCAATCCACCATTTATGAAATATTTCCACAAATTCTTTGGATTCTAACCAAAAACTTTCAAAATGAAACGAACAGTTTTTCGGTGCTTCCTTTAAATCTAATTCTAAATGTAAAGGCCAGTGGTATGATTCCATGTAGGGAAAGATGGAGGGCTCCACAAAGACATCCTTTTGGATGACTGCCTATGATAGAAAAAAAATGATCTAGATGGCTTGTTATTTGGTTTATCCTCTCCCCCCCCCCCCCCCCCCCCCCCGGGCTATTATTCCAGCTGTATATTACATTATTTGTGCTAACATCTACAAATACAGCTCTTCTATATACTCGTCAAAAGATTCGGAGACTTGATCTAGTTGTAATATTCCACCTTTTATCCCCTTAAGGGATCTAATGAGATTGAAATCTCCTCGAGCTACCCATAAGGAACTTCCTATGATATGCTTTATCATCCTTAATTGATTTAAAAACCCAACTTATCTCTTAAACAATATGGGCCATAGACTGTTGTTAAGGAAATTATCTCACTCGTACTAATTTATCTTAAACTTCCTATTAGCCATCTTTCAGTGGCCATCTAATCGTGGAAGGTAACTTTGTTTGGGTTCCACCAAACCATTAGACCTCTCACATTTCCTCATGCATCTATTGACATTGTGTAACATCGTTTCCAAGACAATTCTTCTATTAACTTCATTTTTCCTTCGCCCAATTTTGTTTCCTGCAAAATTACGATAGTTGGTGATTCTTTTTTAATTTGTTCTCTCACATATTTGTGTTTTCCTTTGCTATTTAAGCCTCTTATATTCCATGAGAGGGTCATCATGATGAAGGATTGATGGTTGCTAGGGCTATCTCTACCACCACCATAGGTTGGCCTTGATTAGGATGGTTCATTCTAACGTTTTGCGTTGCTTCTTTCTTAGGTTTGCTACCCTTCCTTTTTGGGTCTTTTGAAAGATCCTTGAGAAGGATTTCCTTGCCTTTCTTTTTAAAATCTTGAAAGGAACGTGATATCTGGTCCCCTTCTAGATTTATTCATTTTGTCTTCCAGTTTAGGTAAGATTTGGTGTAATTCTCTCATTGTTCTCTAGATAAAACATCAAAGTCTTGGTGAGCCCATTCATTTACCAATGAAACTAGCACCCACTCCTCTTCGGAAATTTCTTATGAGTGTTGCATCAACAGAGGGGTTACCTCCTCAAAACCTGGCAGAGAATCGAGATCGCAACCTCCTAGTTGTCGATCATCTTCCTCTAATTTTCATTTTAGTGAATTTTTATCTGCTTCTCCCATTGGTAGAGGGTCTTCCATTTGGGTATCCACCGGTTTTTTAAGATCTTACTCCATAGCCTCTAGAGTGGAGAAGGGATTTTTATTTGCTATCTCCTTTATGAAATTTGTGTTCATGTTCCATTGATTTTTCTTTCGCGTTGTAACCTTGAAACCATCATTTCCCACTTATTCCCCTATTTCTTGGCTTCTTCTTTTTAAAGGGAACTCTCTAGTGAGGTGTCCATGCTCATGATAGAACCTGCATCTAAAAGGGACATGTTCATAATCTTTGTTTGATTCCAAATCTCTCCGTGATAGTCTATTTCAGTCAATTATGGAAGTGGCTGCGACATATTCATATAAACACAAGGCCTAGCATACTACATATTCTTACTTCGTTTAGTCACCACTGAAACTTTGACAAAACGCCCTAGCACTTGCCTTATTCATTCTAAGATTTCTGGTATCCAAAAATCTACAGGGAGTATAGTCTTACCTGAACTCGTGTCGCTACAAACTCCTCTTCATTTGGGTTAAAACAAGCTTCCCAGTGTCTTATATAGAGGCCCCTATTGTTGTAGAAATAGGTTCTGCCTTCAAAAATTTGAGCTTTATCTTTGAGATTGGAAAAAATAATTGTGAAGAAGCCCTTTGGTCCAAGTCTCGGGTCCACCTCTCCCTGTGATTGGAATTTACGTTGAATCCGTCGTTCCAATTCTTTCTGAGTGAGCTAGCTACCGACAAATTTGTATATAAAAGCATGATCCCTCATGCGCTTTCTGTTGTCTTCCAAACTTACATATAAAGGCATGATCCCTCTGCGCTTTGATAAAAGGCCGATCATATTAAAGATATTCATATATTTTGACACATAAAAAAAAAAAATGTGTTAAAAGATTCATAATTTTTATACATATTGAGTTCTGAACGTTTCGAAAGTTCTGGTACGATCCAGAGGTCTTATGCTTAATATTTCAGGAAAAAAAGGAAGCGTTTATTTAGTATTTTGAGTTTAAATTTGGTGGTATAATTTTTGTAAAAAAATATATTTTTTTTGTTTAAAATATATTTTTAAAGATATAAATAAATTTAACGTTTTAAAAATATTTGATTGTAAAAAAAAAAGAAAAATTAAAAAAAAAAAATCTAAATTATACAATAATTTAACGAAACAATTTGTTTATATTTTTTGTCATGATTACATAATAATTTTATTATTATTATGATGTTAATTTTCTAATATTTAAATGATATATTTTAAATAAATATAAAATGATTAATAAATAAGAAATATTTGGGATTTCATATATTCAATCATGTAAAATGGAGTTGTCTCTAAATGTGAATTTTTTAGGTTTTCAAGTGGTGGAAACTTTTGTGGTGAAATCTTGATTTGTGTTGTTTAAACCGGTCTTTTGAGTGCAGATATGGATTCAGTACTATGGAAAATTCACGAGACAATGAATCCCTACCAAATTATATACGAGTGAGACTACTGCAAATCGATTCCAAACACCGAAACTCTAGAGGCCGGATATGGTGATGGGACTTGGATTTATTTTGCTTGTTTCCTCCTACACTATGGGCATATGGGTGATGCCTCCAGAGATTTGAACACGGGTGGGACTATTGCAAATCAATTCCAAACACCAAAACTCCAAAGGCCAAAGATGGTGATGGGACTTGCATTTATTTTGCTTGTTTCCTCCTACACTATGGGCATATGGGTGACGCCTCCAAAGATTTGAACACGGGTGGTGATGGGACTTGCTTTTATTTTGCTTGTTTCCTCCTACATTATGGGCTTATGGGTGATGCCTCCAGAGATTTGAACACGGGTGGGACTGCTGCAAATTAATTCCAAACACCAAAACTCCAGAGGCCAGAGATGGTGATGGGACTTGCATTTATTTTTCTTGTGTCCTCCTACACTATGGGCATATGGGTGACGCCTCCAGAGATTTGAACACGGGTGGGACAGCTGCAAATCGATTCCAAACACCAAAACTCCAAAGGCCAGAGATGGTGATGGGACTTGCATTTATTTTGCTTGTTTCATCCTACACTATGGGCATATGGGTGACGCCTCCAAGGATTTGAACACAGGTGGCACTGTTGCAAATTGATTCCAAGCATCAAAACTCCAGAGGCCGGAGATGGTGATGGGACTTGCATTTATTTTGCCTGTTTCCTCCTACACTATGGGTGTATGGGTGATGCCTCTAGAGATTTGAACACAAATGGGATTGCTGCAAATTGATTCCAAACACCAAAAGTCCAGAGGCCGGAGATGGTGATGGGACTTGCATTTATTTTGCTTGTTTTCTCCTACACTATGGGCGTATGGGTGATGCCTCCATAGATTTGAACACGGGTGGGACTACTGCAAATCAATTCCAAACACCAAAACTCCAGAGGCCGGAGATGGTGATGGGACTTGCATTTATTTTGCATGTTTCCTCCTACACTATGGGCGTATGGGTGACGCCTCCATAGATTTGAACACAGGTGGGACTACTGCAAATCGATTCCAAACACCAAAACTCCAAAGGCCGGAGATGGTGATGATACTTGCATTTATTTTGCTTGTTTCCTCCTACACTATGGGTGTATGGGTGACGCCTCCATAGATTTGAACACAGCTGGGACCGCTGCAAATCGATTCCAAACACCAAAACTCCAGAGGCCGGAGATGGTGATGGGACTTGCATTTATTTTGCTTGTTTCCTCCTACACTATGGGCGTATGGGTGACACCTCCAGAGACTTGAACACGGGCGGGACTGCTGCAAATCAATTCCAAACACCAAAACAGCAGAGGCCAGAGATGGTTATGGGACTTGCATTTATTTTGCTTGTTTCCTCCTACACTATGGGCGTATAGGTGACGCCTCCAGAGATTTGAACACGAGTGGGACTACTGCAAATCGCTTCCAAACACCAAAACTCCAGAGGTCGGAGATGGTGATGGGACTTGCATTTATTTTGTTTGTTTCCTCCTACACTATGGACGTATGGGTGACGCCTCCCGAGATTTGAACACAGGTGGGATTTTTGCAAATCGATTCCAAACACCAAAACTCCAAAGGCTGGAGATGGTGATGGGACTTGCATTTATTTTGCTTGTTTCCTCCTACAATAGGGGCTTATGGGTGACGCCTCCAGAGATTTGAACATGGGTGGGACTACTGCAAATCGATTCCAAACACCAAAACCTCAGAGGCCAGAGATGGTGATCGGACTGCATTTATTTTGCTTGTTTCCTCTTACACTATAGGCATATGGGTGACGCCTCCAAAGATTTGAACACAGGTGGGACTATTGCAAATCGATTCCAAACACCAAAACTTCAAAGGCCGAAGATGCTGATGGGACTTGCATTTATTTTGCTTGTTTCCTCCTACACTATGGGCGTATGGGTGACGCCTCCAGAGATTTGAACACGGGTGGGATTGCTGCAAATCGATTCCAAACACCAAAACTCTAGAGGTCGGAGATGGTGACGGGACTTGCATTTATTTTGCTTGTTTCCTCCTACACTGTGGACGTATGGGTGACGCCTCCAGAGATTTGAACACGGTGGGACTACTACAAATCGATTCCAAACACCAAAACTCCAGAGGTCGGAGATGGTGATGGGACTTGCATTTATTTTGCTTGTTTCCTCCTACACTATGGGCGTATAGGTGACGCCTCCAGAGATTTGAACACGGGTGGGACTACTGCAAATCGATTCCAAACACCAAAACTCCAAAGGTCGGAGATGGTGATGGGACTTTCATTTATTTTGCTTGTTTCCTCCTACACTATGGGCGTATAGTTGACGCCTCCAGAGATTTGAACACGGGTGGGATTGCTGCAAATCGATTCCAAACACCAAAACTCTAGACGTCGGAGATGGTGATGGGACTTGCATTTATTTTGCTTGTTTCCTCCTACACTATGGGTGTATGGGTGACGCCTCCAGAGATTTGAACATGGGTGGGACTACTGCAAATCAATTCCAAACACCAAACCCCAGAGGCCACAAATGGTGATGGGACTTGCATTTATTTTGCTTGTTTCCTCCTACACTATAGGCGTATGGGTGATGCCTCTAGAAATTTGAATACGGGTGGGACTGTTGCAAATCAATTCCAAACACCAAAACTCCAAAGGCCAAAGATGGTGATGGGACTTGCATTTATTTTGCTTGTTTTCTCCTACACTATGGGTGTATGGGTTATGCCTACAAAGCTTTGAACACGGGTGGGACTACTACAAATCGATTCGAAACACCAAAACTCCAGATGCCAGAGATGGTGATGGGACTTGCATTTATTTTGCTTATTTCCTCCTACACTATGGGTGTATTGGTGATGCCTACAAAGATTTAAACACGGGTAAGACCGCTGCAAATTGATTCCAAACACCAGAACTCCATAGGCCGAAAATAGTGACGGAACTTGCATTTAGATACATTAAATAAAATAATAAACCCAAAAACTTTTAAAAAATCACACATAAAACAACTCAATTTAAAATTATGATTTCCCAACATCCCAAGAAAACAAAAATAGTAATAATAATAATAAAACAAAAATAAAAATAAATAAATAAAATAAAATTCTCAAAAATCACCCGTTTAAAATACTACTATTGAACCTACATTGTTCTCCCGCCATGTTTAATAAAACATACATTGATTCTCCTGCCATGTATCACTTAACAAGAAGTTACCTGTCCTGCCCTGTTGCAAAACATACATTGATTCTCCTGCCATGTATCACTTAACAAGAAGACAAGTTACATATCCAGCCATGTTGCAGAGGTAGAAAATCCTAACCAGAGTAGGATCTAATATCCCGAGCCACTAACCTATTTACCAGAGCTCAGTGAATCTCCAGCTCCATCTCATCTTCCAGTTCTCGAATACTGAAAGTTCATGAGTTCAAAACTCATTAATACTGAAAGGTCATGAGTTCAAAACTCGTTAATTCCAGACACTACCTGGAAGAGCCTGAGCGAGCCAATCACAAACTAAATAAACACTGCGAAATTAACCAGTCAGTCATTGCCGCGGAGGATATTACAGAATGATTACACTTACTTACAATTCCCATTCTACAGAGTTAAGCTATTGGAGAAAAGAGCTCAAAAAGGGGAAAAAACAACGATTCCCTTTATACTCAAAATCCTTGCCACATTGGCTGAAAATCATGACCTTACTGCCGGCAACAAATCCATCGCGGAGGCGGTGGATGTGGCTTTTCCAGGGCTGCAAATATTTGCAGAAGAAGGCCGCATTGGCAGAATGAATGATTTCGGCCAAAGATGTTCCGATCCTTTTGAGGGCGTGGAGTATTGATGCGGCCATGGAAGCAAATATCTGCCCTTTTATACTCCCCCGCTTCGGTGGAAACCTCCCTGCCCTTCCTCCAGCTCTGCCATTGACCTGCCCTGAAATGAACACACGATAATGATAATAATATCCCGAATGTTTATTGTCCATTATTTCGAATCACAGTCTGCTTGCTTAACTGTGATTCCAAATGCTCGGAAAGCAGAAGTCAGAATTGAGCTTAGGGAAAAGCAAAGCATGACATGAATGGCTGCGAGCCGTTTTGGGATCAATATATAGGCAGCATAAAGGCTCAAACTTCATTCAGGAAACCTGAAAACCATTTTCCTTCGTGAAAATTTTCAATGGTGTGAAAGGAGTGCTTCCATTAAAGTTATTCTTCCATGGTTTTCAACACTCTGTAAACCACAGAGACCTTTTGTCTACAGACCAGGGAACACATGCTGTACTGTGTAAGATGAAGTCGTTGGATTGTTGGGTGCGTACTGTTCATTTCGTATACTCCTTACAAAAAAAATTGTAGTCAAGATTTGGTTTGTTAAGGGGAAGCAGTGTTAGAATCCTCAAAAGGATTTATATCTTTTGCGGTATGATTGTGTTCTGCGCTTAAAACAAGGAATAGCATGTCCAATATTTTGCTGCCTTAGTTCTGCACACATTTCGTTTTCGATTCTTCATTAAGGAACTTTTAATTCGCTAATTCGTATTCTTAAAAAGCCTTTTAAGATATTCAACTTCCTCGCCGAAATTAGACTATAGTCAAATTGAATTTCAAATAATCATAATTTTTTTCGCGCATCTCAGTATTACGTTAAAATTTAAATTCAATTAAATTTGCTGGGTATAAATGAGATTATTTAGTAATAAAATCTATCAAAGTAGTATTAAACTGATTACTATATGTAAAGCGATTCTCGCTTAATAAGTTTGAAGCGTGATTTTTTTTTAAATGAGTGGGAATATAAATATATGCTATATTTTATTAGATCTAATAAAATAAAGGTAGGGTAGTGTAATTAATAAAAAAATAGTTTTTAAGGTATATTATTTAGTTATTTTAATCAAAAAAAAATTAGTGTTTTTTAAAAACTTGAATTTAAGTTGTTTAATATATAGAATTTAAGTGTTCAACTGGTTTATTAGGGCTCTAAATCTATTTATGTATTCATAAATGTATTTTAAACAATAAAAATTCATAATCTTGTTTGAAATTATATCATTAAATTTGTTTATAAGTTACACTTAGCCATGAAATAATTATTTACAAAATATTCAAAATAAAATAATATTTTACAAAAGATAAAGGATAAAGTGATGTAAACAAAAAATGGAGATGCAATCATTTCATATAATATTAATTTATGAATCCAATTAAATATCCCCTTATTATTCAACTTTTATAGATTTTAATGTAGTTGCATTAAATAACAATAATGAGGTAGTATATGTTAATTAATAATCACTAATGGGAGAGGTGGATCACTAAGGCCAAAGGTTTTCAATTGCAAGGTCTTGAACCCTGCAATATCTAGGTAACTATGGCACTACCTTTAGCAGTAGACAAACCTCCCTCCTCATAGTCTCGCCACACCTACAAAAAATGGAGGTTGACATTGTGGATTGCACCAACGATCCTTTGGAAGGATCCCAGATCTAGGTGTCTACACCATGGGCTTCCTCCCCATAGTCCACCTCCCATCTACAGCCTACAGGTCTCTCAGACTTCACATTTTGTTAACCGACCTAGAGATTTTCGATGGTGCTCAACTCGATTTCTTGCTTTGTCACCTTGCTAGATCTTGCAAGGCTCTGATACTCCCTGAACAAATGACACACATAATTATACCCTCTTTTCCCCCCATTATCTCGCCCTACATTCACTAGATTGCACAACCCTAGCCAATGTTAATCTTCCTCATTGCTTTCACTATTGGAAGGCCCTGATTTACCAACACTTACATTATTCTCTTCATCGGCATACCTTCCCTGTCACTTCTGGGACCATTATACCTCTAGTTTTCTTAGTGGTATTTTGACTCCCAAAATGCATATCACTACAGAAAAACCCCCAACACCCGACCTCCCCCTAGGTGGTTCCAAATGATGGTGATACCCTAAAATATAGAATAAAAAATGCATCAAACAAAAGTTTTAAGAGCCAGTTTAACTCTAGGAAAGGTTATTCATCTCAACGGTATACATAAAATGGAGGCCTTCGTATTGTAGGTATATTAGAGAATGTCGATGGTTACTCTTCGCAAGTCGACAAAGACCAATTGTCTCCCCATGGCCATTTGTCCTGAGGCTCCCAAGCTTTGTTCACAAAAAATGGTCAGTCAACTTTGACACCCACTCTAAAATGATATCCATTGTGTTAATATAGGTCAAGTTGCCAAGATTTCCACTTATCTTTTGGCCTTTGGATGTTTTCAAGGAAATAAGAAATACACTAGGTTTTTTTTATTACACTCGTCTCTCATTTAGCACACTAGTTGTATGGGGATGGCTCAAATATTTGTGGGATTTAAATTTTAAATATGGACTTCTGAACTCAATCTCCATCAACTTAGGATACTTGGTGCATCAATAAATCTTAGACTATGACTGGATTTGCTTCAAATGTGGTTGTTGTCACACATACAACCACTTGCACAAGGACTGCCCTATGGAATAATTAAGAAAACAATGGGTTCAAAAGGAAGATCTCTTCTCAAATTTTCCACCCCACTCCTCCCTATAGATTCAATATTCAGGCCACCCCTCTTTAGACACTTGTGTGGAAGACCCAAAAATAATTGTGGTGGGTGCCTCTAAAGTTACCCCTCCAAATGTTCCAGCACCTTTTCTATCTTCTCCTAATGAGGATGTACCTACTCTGCAGCCATCAACTTCAAAGGCATTTCCCCCCAAAGGTATGCAAACCCCCCCCCCCCCCCCCCCCCACTCTTTTCCATCTTTTGTGTCATGTTTTTGAATGTATCCATCTCCCTACTTTCATTGCTCTATCCCCAAGCACTAGTTGACATAGAAAGATTCCTTTCCTCTACCTCTGATAACGCCCCTATCAAGTTGTGGACATAAGAAAAACAAGTCCATTTAAAATCCTTGGAAGCTCAAAGAAAAATAATCCTCCTTGGTAGAAAAAAAAGTGGAATATGAAGAACAAAGCACTTTGGCTCCAAATAGGGGATGATAACACGAATTTATTTCACAAGATTGCAAACCATAGGAAAGTTATAAATACCAGATGGGAAATTAGAAGACCTGAAGGATAAAAAATCATCTCATTCCACAACTTATCTCAAGAGATATGTGGACACCTCAAGGAAATTTTTCATCAAGAACAAAGGGCCACTATAGACCATATATTGAAAGTTACAAGCATTTTCGCCAAGTTAGTAAACCAAGAGAAGAACGATAACATGATGGTAGAAATGAGTAAACTATAGATGGAACAAATTCTTGATAGATTCCAAAAAGGCAAGATCCTGGGTCTAAACGATCTCCTCATTGAATTTTATTTGGAGTGTTATGACATATTGGGAGGCGATCTATGGAGAGTGATGGGATACTCTTACAAAACAGGGAAATTTTAGCCCCATTCAACACTATTTTTTATAGCTTTGATTCATGTTTCCACAAAATCTAGCAGGCCTTGTGGAGGCACACCCTCCAAGGCAATCATTAGACCAAGTATCCCATTGTCACCACAACTACTACCCCCTAATCCTTATGGATTTTCACTTATGGGAGGAGTCTCGGTAGATAGTTCACCTAAGATACGTTTTATGCTTAAAGGTATAAGGTGACTAAAAGGTTTGTAAGGGAGGACTCAAATTAATGACAAGGCTCAAGTGATAGAGAAGAGATAACGTGCTTCCCTTAGACAAGCCAAAAATAAGGCATGCTATACCTAGGGTTTGAGTAATTGCATGGAAAAGGGAATGTCCTGAGGTCAAGGTATAAAGAAAAGGTTTCCAATAATGAGTATTAGCAAGACAAAGGCACATGAAACCTTAAACAAGTCCTCGACATGAAGCCTAACCAAACTAGGGTTTCTCCTAGGGCGAGAGAAATCATGGATGAAAATGGAGAGAATAGCCACCAAGAGGAATGACTTTCATTAGAGGAAATTTAAGCCCAAAAGTGGCCTCCTAAGGAAAAATAATGAAAGAATAGTGTCTACACTTGGAATTTGAGTAAACCTATAAGGAGATAAGCCAAAAATACAATTAAATAAAGTAGGTTTTCTTCTTTAACCTCCAAAATATTTACATGTACTTTTTTAAAATATAAAGGATTTGATTGGTTTACATATTATGACATGGCAATTACATGAAAATTTCATGGGCATTTTTAGGCTGAAATTTCCTCTAGTGAAGGCAACCATAACAACCCTTGATGTTGAAACTCTCCAAGACCAAAAATTCCCCTTCTTAATTAATTCACACTAAGCCCTAATTGGGTCACTTGGCCTTAAAAAGGTCCAATTAGAGAAGAGAGAGAAAATTGATTTCAATTATGGATAAAAGATTGCTTGATCACCAACTAGATAAGGTCAGTGTCTAGTTCTTGGGTGGATGGAGTCTATGGATTCTTAAGATAAGTTATAACTTGCAAAGGAGTACGGATGTTTTAAGCCCTAGAACAAACCCTAGCCATTTCCTTTGTGAGGGATCAAGGTCACTTGGGAGAGCTATAATCAAGATTCACTAAGGGGATTTACATTCATGTATCATACATGAGTAATACATACAATAATGAGACCTATATTATATGCACTTGATTTTCAATAAAATAGGGTTGATCCGAACTTAAACAAGAACACAACAACTTATAGATATACTCATAAACACAGAGATGCAGCAAAAAAAAACTTCATTTCATTAATAGAAAAATATTGAACTATGCTTGCAAATAGAATGGAAATAAGATAACTTAGATGATGGTAGCTTATCTCTGAGAATAGATGTGGCGACTACATGCCTCTGAACTAAGTTACAGTGAGGCTCAATGGCCCTTTTATTATTGAACAATAAGAGAAAACCCTAAACAACCAAAACCCAGGAGATGTATCACCAAGAGTTTATGGGCCCTGTAGGGGTTAGTTGGGCAGCCAACTTCCCGGGGTCGTAACTTGGTCATATTATCTGTGTTTGGCGCATATGATACCTCGTTGGAAAGATATATCCGAGGACTAAAACTTCCGATTTGATTACCTTTGTAATCACTAGAGGAATTTTTCCAAAAAAAAAAACATCGTTTAGGGCCTCAAAATGGCTCTGGAAGTTTAGGACCCGAAAAAACTGCCAAAAATAGTAAATTGTGCTACAATTAAGGAAATTGAAAAACTAAAAGAAACAATGGTGAGCATCCGAGTGGAATAGGCGGGTGGCCACCAATATCCACTTGGATCAGTCTTCCCCCTTAGGAAGTAATGGTCCCCATTGCGTTGAGTTCCTCCATGAGATGAGGAAACTTCTACTGAACTTGGTCCCTAGTGAGCCATTTGCCTTGGTGAAGGAGTTGGCCTTCTTTGACAACTCGATATAGTTGTATCCTCTATTGTCGAGTGTTCTTGATCTATGTGTCCATGATCTGATCAGTTGTGGCCTGTTCCATGCAGTCCGGGTTGAACTCTGTTGGCATGGGTTGTTCTGCAATGTCAGATGTGTCCAACAATGGTGGAAAATATGGTTGAATGCGATCTACAACATTGGTGCAGACCAAGGAACGATGGGTTGTTGAGCTCAAAGGCATTGTCCCCAACGGCCTTGGTGATGGTGTATGGCCCATATCGGAGCGGACAAAGCTTGCAGTGGGGTCCAGTAAGGCGCTCCTTCTACAATTATAGCCAAACTTTTTCGCCCACATCGAATTTGTGCAACACTCGATGTTTATCATGGCGCTACTTTTACTTAGCATTGGATTTGTCCAATATATCATGGACCTATTGGCTGATGTGTTGAATGCACTCAATGAAGTTGTTAGCCCTTTTAGCTTCGAACTGCACGTGAGCCGAATCTACTTGAGTGGCTACAAATAGTATGGCCACATCAATGGGGCATAATGGCTTAAATCCCAGCCCTACTTGAAAGGGGTTGTGATCTGTTGAGCTATGGAGAGCTTTGTTGTAGTTTTGTTGGACATAGAGGAGACTTTCATCCCATGTGTGTGGATGCTTTGAGTTGTACATGCGCAAAATGTATATGATCATCATGTTGACAACCTCTATTTGACCAATAATTTGGAGATGGAAAGTCGTGGGCTTAGTGAGTTTTGTATCCAACATCGACCAAGACTTGACCAAAATGCACTCAGGAATTTGTTGTCCTGATCTGAGATAATGGACTGTGGGATCCCAATGCGTACCCACACTCGCTCAAAGAAAAGCTTAGTAGTGGCCTTTGCTATGATACTCTTCTTGCAAGCCGCTATGATGGCCATCTTAGAGAATCTATCGACGACCATGAAAACAAAATTGCTGTCATGCTTAGTAGAAGGAAGGCCCGACATATAATCCATGGAGACAGATTCCCAAGGTCGACTAGGAGTAGGTAGAGGAGTATACAGGTCTTTCTTCTTGATGGTTGGTTTGGCAATGGTGCAGGTGGTGCAGGATCTAATGTACTTCCCAACATCTTGACGAAGTTTTGGCCAATAAAAATACTTCTGCAATACTGCCACAATTTTCTCTACTCTGAAATGTCGAGCAACTCGATTGTAGTGTGCCTCCCAAATCATCTTGGCATGCTCACTTGAAGGAACACATATGTGTCCCAAGTAGCATAACAATGCATCCTGAAGGTGAAATTTGGAACTTTCTTCCCTTCCAGGAGTGTCTGGTATATGTTGTCGAATTTTTGATCGCTCTTGTAAAGATGCGACCACCCTGATGTCTCGTGCCCATAGGAGTCGAGCACAATGATTAGCGCCACGACCGGTGGTCGACTGAGGCAATCAGTGACATTATTGGTGTTGCCCTTCTTATACTTAATGTTCAAATGGAATTGTTGCAGATAGGTGGACCACTTTTTGATCATGATCGTTCTGCAACTTCCCCTATGTCTGCATGAATTGTAGAGGTTGATGGTTTGTGTGGATGATCGTTTCCTTCCCCATAATGTAATGCTTCTATTGACGGCAAGCCTGCATAATGGAATACATTTCTTTGTCGTAAGTGGGGTACCACTGTGGTAAGCCATTGGATGCCCATGTTGAGTAAGAACTGCAGCAAAAGTATAGTCAGAGGCATCTGTCTCAATCTCAAATGGTTGTTGCAGGCCTGGTAATGTGAGCACTAGTGTAGAACAGAGGTGATTCTTCAACTCGAAGAATTCTCATTGTTGGGTTTCCAACCAAAATAACTTGGCTTTTGTTCCAACCTTGGTGACTTTACTGAAAGGCCAAGCAATATGAGAGAACCCCAACATGAACCTATGGTAGAAATTGGCAAGACCCAAAAAACTGTGGAGCTCTGTTAGAGTGGTTAGGGCTAGCCAATCCCGAATAACTTGTATCTTGGATGGGTCCACATGTACACCCTAATCATCAATGACGTACCCTAGATATTGAACCGGGTTCAAGCCAAAGGTACATTTCTCGAAGTTAGCACACAACTTGTGTTGTCGAAGGGTTTGAAGGACCTGTCGAATATGGTGGAGGTGCTCTTCCCAACTATGGTTGAAGATCAAGATGTCATCTAAATCCACCATTAATGCATTAGTGAAGGGCTGCAAGATGTCGTCCATAAGTCCCATGAAGGTTGCAGGGGCATTCGTCAATCTGAATGCCATGACCAACCATTCAAAAAGGCCCTCCTTGGATTTGAAGGCAGTCTTCCACACATCAAATGGTTCGATAGGCACCTGGTGATAACCTGATTTCAAGTCAATCTTGCTAAAATATTTGGCCCCCTTGCATTGGTCTAGAAGGTCATCAATCCACAAGATTGGGTACCTATTCCAGACATTGATCTTGTTCAGTGCCTGATAGTCAATAAAGAGCCTTCGGTCCCATCCTTTTTCTGTACCAATACAATCGGGCTCCCACAGGGTGATGAGATTGGCCTGATATGCCCTTTATGTAATAGTTCCTGAATCTTCCTCTTGATCTCATCGTTCTCCATAATAGAGCATCGATAGATCGGTCCATTGGGCAGTGGTGCGCCCAAGGTCAAATCAATGGAGTGTTTGACCTGATAGTGCAGAGGTACCCCCTATGGGTAAGGTGAAACCATGTACTCCTCCACGACCTTGTCCATCTATTGTTAATGTGTAGAGGAGCCTTTCCTAGAAGCCGTGGCCACAACCTTCTTCTTACCTTGGGGGCGAATCATAAGGAAAATGAATTCCCTGGTCTGGGAAATGATCTTAATACATTGTTTTGCAGTGATCAAAGAGATGACGATAGACGGGGCTACCTCTGGTATCATGTACAACTTATTAGCCAAAGTAATAATCACAGAGCAAGGTCTAGACTCATATACAGCATGCCTCTTCCACAAGTATGGTTGTCCTAACAATACATCAAAAACTACAAGAGGAGCAACGTCACACAATACCTCATCTGTGAAGGGTTTGATGCTATAGGGAAGGGGACACTCTTGGCTGACATGAAGATCTCGACCTTGGTGAAGCCACTCGATGGTGTACGATTGTGGATGTGTTATAGTCTTTAGGCCCATCTACTTCATGACTTCTGTTGAAATGATGTTCTTTTGGCTTCCATTGTTGACAATGAACTATAGCGGAGTACCCTTCAACCACATCTGTGAGTGGAAGAGGCGTTCCCCCTCCTCTGGATCTTCAGGCTCAATTTTCTGGATCTTTGTGGTGGCCACGGTGGCACTGGGCTTCGCATCAATGATCTTCTTCCATTTGTTAGTCCCCTTATCAGGTTCTAATTCAGAGTTGGAACCTGCATCTGATTTGGAAGCCTTCAGCTCGGCCACCAATGACTGCTTGGCCTTACACTCACTTGTATTGTGAGTGGAGCTCTTATGGAACTCACACCATTTTCCCATATTCTTCTTCATCTTCGAGGTGTTGTTCTTTACTTGCAGCTTCGAAGGGCTCTCTTGGGTAGCCTTGCCTTGGTTTGGTCCCTTGTTATGTGGTTTGGGGGCGCCTTTTCCTTGCTTTGGATTCGCAAATCCAAAGTCTTGCTTCTTCTATTTAAGCTTCTTCTCAATCTTTATAGCATACCGATATGCCGTGTCGAGTGAGGAAATGTCTAGGAACTCCATCTTGTGTTGGATGTACTTGTGCGGACAACCGCAGTACTTGAGCACCAAATGTCACTTAGTATCCTTGATACCTAGCTTCGTGCGAAGGGTATGGAAAGTATTTGTGAACTCTAACACATCTTGGTCCCTTCCCTGTCGTAGTGTGGTCCACTTTATGTATTTATCTTCATAGCTCCCAACAGGGTAATATTGTTCCTTGATGGCGTCATAAAAAGAATTCCAAGTGGGTGCAGCTGAAAACAACGAGGGTTCACTCTCATCGTTTTGTTCACAGTGGGTTTCCCACCAATCCTTGACATGTGGGGCGGCTTTGAGAAGTGCAAATGTAATCGTTTCCCGATTGGAAAAGTAATGAAATGAAAAATATCCTTCCAATAGATTTAACCATTTATCTACAGCGTTTTCATCTATGAGGCCTTCGAATATGGAAATATCGAAGTTAACTTGTACCTTAAAAGGAGTGGCACCTCCAGAGTGGCTTCTGGATGAAGATGCATTGCCTGTGGGTAGCCGTCGAAGGATCGAGGGCTTCTTCGAGCAACATTTTTAAAGGATCTCCAACCCCTTCATCTTTCTTTTCTTCCACCATGGGAGGTCGTCAGGTTATGCGAGGGTGATCCTACAATGATTCAACCAGATCGAGCGCTAACTCGTTATACCCTGACCTCGTTGGGGACATGCAAAGAAAAGTAGAGAAAGAGCAAATCACTCTGATACCACTGATCTGAACTTAAACAAGAAAGCAATAACTTACATATATACTCATAAACACAGAGATGCAGCAGAAAAACACTACATTTCATTAATAGAAAAATATTGAACTATGCTTATAAACGGAATGGAAATAAGATAGCTCGGGCGATGGTAGCTTATCTCTGAGAAGAGATGTGGTGGCTACATGTCTCTGAACTGAGTTACAATGAGGCTCAAGGGCCTTTCTATTATTTAACAATAAGAGAAAACCCTAAACAACCAAAACCCTAACCCGAGGAGATGTAACACCAAGAGTTTATGGGACCCGTTGGGGTTAGTTGCGTGGCCAACTTTCTGGGGTTGTAACTTGGTCATATTATCTCCATTTGATGAATATGATACCTCGTTGGAAATATCTCTCTGAGGAATACAACTACCGATGCAATTGCATTTGTAATCACTAGAGGAATTTGGCCAAAAACATCATTTAGGGCCTCAAAATGGTTCCAGAAGTTTAGGACCCGAAAAGCTGCCAAAAATAATAAATTGTGCTACAATTAAGGAAACTAAAAAACTGAAAGAAGCAGTGGTGAGGGTCCAAGTGGAATAGGCGGGTGGCCACAAATATCCACCTAGATCAAGGGCACAATAGCAAAACCCTAGAGCATCAATTTATTCCATACATTAGATATAAATCAGAAATATTCAATAAGTAAAGCTCTCCTACAAGACAATATGCATGAAAAATCCTTTATTGATCAAACACAAGTTCCCCAAAGTTGAGAAAGTAGATCCAATAAACAAGAACACTTCATAGATCACATCTTCACTAAGAAACAAGAAGGTTGAATTCTCTCTAAAGAGCACTGACATAGTCCAAGAGATGATGATGAATAATAATGATCCTCCCATCTATTTATATAAGGAGGATGAATTCTAATAATCCTACAAGCCCCTAACAGTGAGTCAAATCATAAAAATGACTTAGGTTACAAGCCAACCCACTAGATTTGACCTAAAATACAACAGTAAGCCCACACATGTGAATCATTAGCCTTCTAGCATTGATGCCATGCATGAATAGTGATTCAAATGTTGAGTGTTGATGCTACAATGTGCCGACTATGATTTAGTAGCATCTAAAAACAATCACTTGATGGTTGGCCCTCAAATATCCATCAATAGCTCTCTATGGTCCCCAAAATCCAGTTGTGGTACCATAAAGGGGTCTCCAAGGTCTCTAACTACTCGAAATGTATATCTCTACTCCAATAATGAGGGATTTTCTGCTGATACTAGCCCTCCCAAGTCTCTAAAGATGACACCATCCTCATCTGGGCCCTAAATCAATTGCCATCCCTCATATGGTACTAAGGTTGGCCTAGGGCATGCTAAGTCCAATTTTATCATCCTAAAAAATCATTAAATATAGTGCAAAGATGCAGAATGCCCTTGGTAGGAGGTGCCCAAGGTCATATGTAATGTCCTACTACTGCTCAGAGACCTAAGGCTCTCAACGCTTCACCTGTGGATGCTAATATACTTTCCTAATGGCTTGGATACCTATGGGTGAGGTGCTCAGGACATATGTAGTTCATCCACCTAATAATCACAACATAAGTCTGTTGAATTTCCACAGCCCTAGTGTCTAGGATAGAATCTTAAATCTCTAGAGCTACCAAACCAAAAATCACAACGAAGTTACTTTGCACTACAGAATATAGACAACAGTAAATCTACTAGTGCACAAAATATACACAAAGTTTTACAATTTTATACAAGTATGAAAAACAAACCAATATTCATTATATTAAACCAACTAAATAATACAACAGTCTAGGGCTCTAGTACAAGGGACAATGGCCCTCAATTATCCACAAGTACAAGAATAAAAATACAAGATAATTTGACGCTCTAGTTGATGTAGTGCACCTCGAAGTTTCTTTGTCATACCCTATAACATGTTGGTCCTTCTACCTCCATTCTACTCACTAGTTGCTCCTTAGTACATCAAAGAACAATACATAGAGTCTCTAGGATGGTTGCCAGCTATCACTACTGCAAGTCACTTCTGCTACAATAGACTTTTGATCATCCACTCTGCTCCTCTAAGCTTGCCAATACCTGATCATCAAATTGACTCTTTTAGTAGCTTCCTTCGCCCTCCAAATTGCTACTCATATGGATCCAAACATCACCCACCCTTAGCTACAAAGTTCCCTTTCTGACAATTAATCAAGGGCTATACTTGGATCACCTACACGCTGCCCTCCAATAGTCCAAAGGTGCCTAATACAATTGTCTATCATTCACTGTAGAAACTTCCCACTGTTTAGGGCTTCTAACCTCCACACCAGTTATTCCTCATTGGCTAGTACAGGTCGCAAACAAATCCCATCCAAACTAGGATCCAACACTTATTAAGAACATACCATAAGATGTACCTTTTTTCCCTATGTTTTAGGACTGCTCCTTTGTTTTTTACTTCAGCATGGTTAGGGAAATACACCAGTCCACTTCAACCTTCATTGATCATCCAAAATTCCTCGTAACAATTGTGGCTATGTTGGATATAGGATCTCGTAACTCGTTGAATGGTATGGGACCTTCCAGCCCACTGTACAACTTCACGGCTTTCCTTAACACAGTGATCTAGGGCTCATCCTCCTTACATGTAGTTTTACATGTCTACGAACTTCATTTTTTGAGATCTAACTACACAAACCACACCAAAACTTACCTAAATACATCTCCTCTCACTCAGCCCATGCTGCTAGATAACAGAGGCTCCCAAAAAGTAGTGAAAAATGCCTCTCCAAGCCTCTTTCTCCTTCTTTGGTCCTTCTCCTTCTATATGTGGCAAAAACACAAATGTTCTCCCTCTTCAACGAGCTCCCTACTTTCTTTTTGTTGCACCTTGGATGTCCAAATGATCCTTAACTCACCTCTTATTTATATATGATAGAAGGGCTTCAACGATGTCCTAACGAAAGCTTCCAACTATCAATAAGCATTCCCCAACTAGATCGAATTGTGTAAAACCAACAGTGGCATTCAAAAATTATTATCTCATCATCTAGAGCTCTAATTTGAGTGATTCTCGATGCGTTGGATTTGCCTTGACATCTTCTATCACCTCAAATCATCCCATGCTCAAATGCCTCATGTTTTTGGCCCAACTCATTTGGGTACAAAACCCCAACCTTGGTTTCCAAGACCACAATGCCTTATTGCGGTGCTCCAACCTTCAAACCCCAAACCCTAGGGCTTGGAGTACCTCCGAATATACCAAAAATAAACACTCCCTTTTAGCAAGGGAGGTACTTGTTGAAAATGCAACAAGATGATGGAGCTTAGTGAAAAGAAGTCGCCTTCACTAAGTGGGCCCGCAAGTTATTTTTGGCGCAAAGTCTATTTTTAGACATATGGATCATGGTCTATGAGTTGCAAGATGCTATTTATGGATGATT
>APFE030830761.1:12380-23324 GCA_000404065.3 Pinus taeda | reverse complement strand
CTCACTTCATCAGCTTACGAGCCCCGGGTTGACAATTAATACTAGCAATTTAGATAACAATAAATTGACTAAACATTGGGCAGGGAGTCCATCCAACATGAAGAGCACATCATGGGGAATCTTTAGTATTGGGTCAACATCAATTTCTTGGTATAGAAGGAAGTAGAGATCAGTTACACTCAGTTTGACATAAAAAGAGTACATGGCTGCTAGTCAAGCAACTTGTGAAGCTATTTGGATGAGGAAGAACCTTGTTGGCTTATTTAGTCAACGGATGGATCCTACAGTGGTTTACTATGACAATGCGAGTTGTATCAAAATATATGAGAATCCAGTTTTTCATGATTAGTCCTTGCATATCGACATCCAGTATCACCATCAACGAGACTGTGTGCAGAGGAGAATCACATTGCTAGAGTACATTCCTATAGCGGAACAGGATGCAAACATCTTGACTAAGGCACTGTCAAGAGGGAAATTCAATTTCCATAGAGGCAGGATTTGGGTATATGATAATCCCTTTCTTGTTTAGAGGGAGTGTTGAAAATACAACAAGAAAATCATAATTTAATTTTGTTCTTGAATTAAATTAGGAATAAAATTGTAATTCCACATCAAAAGACAACTTGTATGAGTTAACTAAATTAAATTGTCTTAGTTGGCTTAATTAATTCGAGTTGAGGGTCTAACTTGAGTTAGGTAGAGTGTCTCCTACTTTATAGGAGCATTAGTTGAGTTTATTTTGAGTTGTAATTAATTAATTCAGTTTAATTGAGTTAAACTATTTCCAACTGATGGAGGAACTTGTAGGAGGTAAGACAGTGGGGTGATGCTTCATGTGTTCAACAAGTTAACTAACGATTCACTCATAAATAACTCATGCATGTCAGATTTGAGAGTTACGCAGTTGAGATTGGAGTTCAGGGACAATGTACTATTAGTTGTATAATCATTCAAATTGTACAGGTGGTGCATATAATTAGAGGAAGGCCTATGATGGATTGCACAATTCCAATTGAGGAATTTCCCTAATTAATAGGGGCTAATTTCCAAGGAAACAACGCAAGAAAATAGGGACTTGGGCAAGTAGAAATTTGGTTAAGTAATTGCCTGTGCTTGTCTAAGAAGATGTGAGACAGATAGAGATAGTGTATATGTTGCTCCGGCTTGAGTAAAGCATTGTAATCTTCTCATATTTTATGACTAATGTAATATACATATAACAAGGGTTTTTTGCTGTGGATTTCCCTAGAAAATCATTGTGTAATGTGTTGATTGAATTCTTTCTCTCGTATGCTTCATGATTTCACGATCGTTTAATTGTTTCCATTGATGAGTAGAGTAGATTCAAGTCTATTGTTTTAGTAAATTACTATTACCAGTTTGAATCTACAATGAATTTCTACATAATCTTGATCAAGGATGATGGTAGTTACCACCATTTCCACAAGTTTTACAAGAATAGTTCTATAACATAAGGTACGACAATAGTTTTATTACAAGGAATCAAAATACCTATTTTTAGAGAAGCAACACGCTAATACAAAATATACTTATGTTGTCATTCCATGGGTGAAAAGGCACATGTAGTGGTTGGTATAATCCAATGTTTTTATTGGATGTCTTAGATTCATAGCATAATAATATAGTGACCCATATTGTTGCTCATGAATGACTAATAGAGATAGAGTTGAAGGTGCTACAAATTTTTGATAGTGCCAAAATGGACACCATAAAAGTAATTAGCCTCTCATAGGATTCAATTAGAAGCAAGAACATTTGAGTTCTAATACATGCAACTAGCTCAACCAGTGTAAGACACCGACTTGGAGAGTGCAGTCTACAAAAAAAGTTATTGGTTGAGTATAAGTCACAAGGTTCACTGTATTTTAACCTTTAGGTTTAAAATTCAACAAACCTTAACCAAAAAACTAATTTGTTGAGGTTCATCCTATGAAATTTGGCAAAATGTCTCCAGTCGTTGGTTCCTTAGTCATATGGTACATATCTCTAGGAGTTTGAGACGAGCTACAATGACTTGATGCCTCCACATGTTTTTCTAAGTTATAGTCCATACTTATTTAGTGATAACTGTTGAGCCTCCATCTTAAGGCTATAGCATTGTTCAATTTGTTATTTGGTGCTAGAAACTACACACTAAATGTAATATACTATTATGAGCTACCACACCATGGTGGGACTTACTAGCTACATATAAATTGTAGTCATGTTTCTTCCCCAGACCCGAACAACAATAACGTTATAAAATATAATTTCTAAACTACATTATTATAAAGCACACCTTGTTCACCATATATTAGCATAAAGTATATTTTATATATTATAATATTATTAAACATTGTGTCCATGTGTGTAATATTGTGAAAAATGTATATATAGACGAACCTTATTTGAACCTCATTAAGAAATTTGAATTCTAACTGAATTTCATTGTTTCCAAACCTAAACTCAAACTTGAACCATGTGATTTAAGTTAAGTTTAGTTAATTGTTGTGAAGAGGCCACAATTGGCCAAAAGTGGCGAAGAAAAGGTTAGAGTTTCCTCCGTTCTCTATAATTGCTACATCTAGTATCCAAGATAATAAGTAGTCCTCATGTGGAAGGAAAAATAAGGAAGTCTACTTTCCTTTAAATACCTTCATTTCAACTTAACCGAATTATTGTAAATGTCCCAAGTAAGTCTAGCACCCAAAGTGACTTGTTTATGAAAACAGAATTGAACTTGAGGGGCAAACCATTTAACATGAGCTCCTTCATGTAGCTAAGCTATCACAACAAGTGGTAGTATTTCATCAAAGTCACTGAAGATTTACACCTCGTCCCAACTACTTACTCATGTCTCCAAAGGAATTGAACTTGGTAAGTGATCTGACATCCCACCTTCTTCACCATTGACCCATGACCTGATTAACAAAAGTCTACTCGTTTCTATTACACTTTTACAATTGATCGCAAGATGGAGAGTCACAAGTGAGACACTAATTCCATGAAACAATGCTCCTAAATATTGGACAAAAATAATTGAGATTGCAACTATGTTGATCTCTATAAATAATGGTTTCCTTGCGAGGAGGGAGATGTCACCAATGTTTAGGAACATGGACCAAAGCACAATTTTTTTTCATATGTGCTCGAGTTAAATTTTGCATGGATTTTTTTGTTTGGAAAATATGTTATTGGATGTACTACCTACTTGAGATACTAATATACACTATAAATAATATATTTCAACTTCATAAGTTGTTGTTAGTTGTAATAATGCCAAAGCATGTGTTGCAAATAATGCATCTTTTGGTTCCTAGAATGTTTTATCTTGTCGAGGTCTCCAATTAAGAGTTTTGGTGTTGCCTATAAGTTCATGGAGGGGATATCTTGTTTAGGAAAAGTGACAAATGAACTTGCCATAAAATTCTATGTGTCCACCATCAGATGTGATGATAATGGGTATCTATCCCAAGACATAAATGCCAACATGCACAACAAGGTTTATTTTTATGAACCTCGTGCCTTAAAAATGATAAGAAACTAATGCCCATGGGGTGTAGAGCATATGATGATTTGGTGTTCTATTAAAGCACTCCATGGTGTAAACTTCATTGGTTCAAAACTTCGTGGGAAAAAATCCAACCATGCTAAGGGATGGTGTGGAGTAGGCCGGGTGCAATCCTTGAGTGATTTTGAGGGCTTGGATGCCCCTGGGTTGCAGCTACTCAAGCCACATGTTAGTCATGCTAGTCATCTCAAGGCTCACATAAACTAGTAAACAAAAAAAATATGATAATAACTAATAATTATAGTTCACTTAGAGGGGGATACCTCCTTTTACAATGAATACAATGTATAAGACAATATTTGATGATCTTAAGCCTGGGTCTCCTCAATATATATATATATATATATATATATATATATAAATATATATATTAAGAGAGAAATGGTACAATATAATGAAATGGTACAAAAAAAACCTTTAGTTCGATATAATGGACTTTCAAAAGTACGATGCTAGAGGAGTTTGTGAGAGACATTGTGCTAAGTTTCACTTTTCCTAGCCATATGAGACTTATTCCAGGGTGGAGGAAGAGAAAATTAAGAATTGTTATAATGTCTTCTGGTCACATGCACTAGGAAAAGAGGCAGGCCCTTCCAGTGCATACCTAAGCATAACGTTACCCTGGAAGGAAAGCAACATGAAGAGTGCACTCCAGTGAGAATAAAGTATAAGAGGAAGGTTGGTCATAACCTAGAAGAGGATTAAAGTCGTAAGTTCAAAGCAAGTCTAATCATTATGGAAGCATCAATGGTAGCAGAAAGAGGGAGGAAACAATGAGAAGCAAAGAAGAGACATGAGGAGGAATAAAAGTGAGAGGAAGAACGAATATAAAACAAAGAGAAAGAAAGGAAAGAAAAGGAAGAAATGTAGGTAGAGGAATAATTGAGAAAAAGGGAAGAAGAAGAAGCAAGACAAAATCAATTAGAAGAAGAACGACAAAAACAGTTGGAAGAGGAAGAAAACAAGAAAAAGTAGGATCATGAGTTTGTACAAGAAATTAAGGAGCAGATACTAGCCTAGGACATGGAGATTGAGTAGATGGAGCAGAACCAAAAGATCAACATCATGCCTATTGCAGAACATGTCAACAATCAACCTTCACCTCCCATCATAGGCAGCCATATCCCAAGTGATGAGATGGGAATCTCTCCTCTAGATGATGATATGATCATGGATATTTCCAACCTAACCTTTCATAAACTCAAGAATAAGATAATATAGGAAAGGGGGAAATATTTCCCGAATGATCTAGTTCATCCAAATTTCATCCACACAAAGAAGGTGATTGGTACTAACAATAGGAGGAATCTAACGATAATTGCTTCAATAAACTTGGCCTTTGCAGGGGATGTCAAAGCAAACACAAACTTCTTGATTGCGAAAAACTAACAATAGAAAAAATATCTAGATGCTACAAGACAACAAAGAGATCATCTCCAGGCTTAGAACCAAAGATTGTCTTCCACATTCTCACTTGAAATAGTTTCAAGCAACGATACTTGGTGAAATCCAGGCATTGAGAGACACCATGAGGCAACTTTATGAAGAGATGATCACGTTGCACAAGGTGGTAGTTTCCTTACATGACATGTAGAAGAGGTTACGAAAAGATGTGAAAACTCTGAAACTAATCCATGCAACCATTAGTGTGATCCAAGAATGGGGCAACAAGTACAGGGACGCTCCAATATATTTGGTGAGGAAAACTAGACAAGAATTAAAATTGGAGAAGGCCGAGGTTAGAATGCTCACGCAAAGTAACAAGCAACTCGACACTTATGTGACCAACATTATAACCTCCTATGCATTATTATACAATGATTTTGACTCCTTGGTCAGGACACACAATATTCCTTTAGTTAGGCCATTTGCAAAGACAAAGGGCATAAACATCATCAGGTAGGAGATCCAAGAATACTTTAATAGTTTGAGGTAGGTCACTACTAGAGAAGACTTAGAGATAAATAGACAAAACATGCAAAAGTATTTAGTTGGACTTGCTAAAGTTAATATGAAACTATTATTACTATGGAATGAAGCACAAACTAGCTCTAAAACCATTTACCTAGATGTTATGGAGGCTAGAGTCAGATATAAGCCAAATCTTCCTTCAAAGTTTGAGGAAATATTTGCACAATATAGAGCTTGGAATCAATATGTTACTACAAAATTACAAGTTGAAGTTTTTGAGATAGAGTTTCCTCAAACTCAAGCTTAATGTATTAAGTTTTGTCTTATTAAGCTTTAACCATTTTTGTCCTCTATGGAGTTTTGTCTTATTGTATTTAAAAAATAATACAGTGTAAACGTAAATGGAAGTCCAAAAGTTAAATGTGGAATATGAAGAGTCATTAGTTAGAGAAAAGACAAAATAAGTCCAAGAGGAAGCTCAAAGGTCACAAAGGGAGATGCAAAGTCATACCATTTGCTATAAATAAAACCTCATAACTCAAACAAAGGGCTTGGAACCTAAGATTTGGAGCCTTGTCTTCTCTAGTCTAGCATAGGAAGAGTATCATTCTTTGGAGAAGCAAGTGGTGGCTTCATGTTCCACTATTGGGGCTAGTGTAATATTTGCATGCTTGGAACTTTAACTTAATGATTGGAAGCTCTCAGATCCGACACACTTTCATGAATATATCGCGAATGTAGTAAGACTATTCTTTATATGTTTGTGGTGTATGTTATTACATTTACGCTAATGTTAATGAACTGTTTTATTTACTTTATTATGCATCTTGTTGGATGTGTGTTGTACATGCTATCATGATCATCATTATCTTGTGAAGTATTTTGCAGGTTAACTAATGATTCTTCTACATGTGCTTGTGTGTCTCTTTTACGATATTACTATTACTTTCTTTCAAGGGGCTCACTCTTTTCCGTTTAGTGTTAAAGAACATTTTATACATTACAATTGATATCTCACAAATTTCACACACTATCACCAAAGCTATGCGTGTATCATCTTATGTGTTCATTGCAGCCAAGGCATATCTTTGATATCACCTATTTGGAAACCAATCGTATTCTGGTTGGGGCTCCTACTCCAAATAGTGTGGGGTTTAATTGATACTTCACAAAGGGGAAACCCTCTTCTTTTTTGTTGGCATCCAACACCGTCAACAAGATTCTGGTGCTAGAAGGAGGGCCAAATGACAAGTTGAGCCCATGAAGTCTGGTTTCAATCTTTCATCTTAAATGGATTTTTCCCATATCTAACCCCATGATGTTTTTCTAAAGTTTCAAATCTGAAATTTCCCACGTGGAAAATCCATAACTTGTCAAATTTGAAATTTAACGACGAGGGTGAAAAAACCATCCTTGAGAACCCCCTCAACTTTCTTGAATTTTGTGATTCATACAAAGTTAATTGTGAGGATGCTACTTGCAGGTTGTTCATTCTCACATTCGAGGGCCATGTTAAACAATGGTGTTATACATTACCAATTGCTTCGATCCACTCTTTTCAACAAATTTTCATGGAGCTTCTCCAAGCCTTTCACAGGTATGATTATCGAAGGGATTATAAGAAAATTATTTGTCTCATAATGAAATTTGATGAATCTGTTGAATATTTTCTTCATCGCTTTCTTCAATTTTGTTATGAATTTTCAGAGTATGACATAGACTGGGATTTTATGAAAGAGAAGTTTCAATATCTTGTTCAAATTTATTTGAATCCCCCTGCACCTGAATCTCTTACAAGTCTCCCAGTTGTTCTTGGTCATGGAGAACTTAAAGTTTAAAAGAAAGAACTTTATCTCTCTTACGACTCTTCACCTTGTTTCATTTATTTATCAAATGAAACAACTCCATGTGCCAATGTTAAGGTTGGAAGACTTGAAGATTAGATTGATGGTCCGATCCCATGTCTTCTTTCTCCTCAAAATCAAGATTTGAAATTATGTTTCAATCTTGAATATGATTTGATCAATGACATTACTTCTTCTAGATATATCTCTTACTCTTTGTCACTCACTCATTTTGATCCTCTTTATCTTGATTCACTGGATCAACCGGTTATATCAGCCTCTTTTGAATCCCATGAGGATAAAGTTCGAGATGGTGTTAATGAAGATTAAGAGATCCAAGATATTTTTCATTATAATTATATGTGGGCTTCTGATTATGAACAAGAATATGCTATTAAAGATGATTCCTCACTTAACCTTTCCTTCTTCACCATTCACTCACTATCCTAACATGTTTAATGAATTCGTCACTTCAGTTGATGATTCTTATCTCAATTATAATGACCTTAATTTCAGTCAGGAGTGGTGGGGCACTAATTTTAGATTGGAAGAAGATAAGGAAGAACACATTGTTCATATTTGGTCTTAATCCTCATCTTTTGTATATGAAGAAGAAGATGTTGCAACTTCATGTTTTCAATCAAGCCCCTTTTCTGAGTTATCACATCATGAAGACCCTATGGACTCAAATGTTAAATATGATCCTGATAATGGCTTTTTAAATGTCTTCATTGATTAATCTAGTGATGACTATGTATCTTCAATTGTCAAACTTTCCAAGCCCCAGGTGTTTGATGATTTGTGTTTTAATACTTTGAAATCATGTCAAGGAGTGGAGACATTTTAACCTTTGTTGATGGTTATGTTAGGTTATTTCAATCTTGAAAAGTGTTCCAAACATGATAATGTTAATACTCTATCACTAGAAAATCTTCATGAATTGACTCCGCATGTTGAAAATGAATCTATCTCTCAATTTCAGGATTCTTCACCTAGTTATCATAATCCAATGGCCGAATGGTTGGAAGGGTCTTACTTGGAAAGCCCAATGGCTAGAAATAATCTTTTTTCCTCCTTTATGTTTGCCAAGATTGAAAGTTTGAATGGATGTTTCACATGAGAAGCTGTCGCGATGTATGTCACCAACAAGATACACTAGAAATTGTTTAGCATAATATTTCATTTGTTGAATTTAAGCTTCTGTGATCCGTATCAAGTTTTTGAGAAGATTTTTCGGTGGAAATCACATTATAATACTTTTGTCGATGCGTTTCGAACCAACAAGTGTGGTTCATTGTCAAGACAAGTTGAAGAATCAGATCATGTCTGCATGTTAAATAGGGAGAGCAGATCTTCCAACAACTATATTTGACTAGGAAACGACTATATTGGACTGGGCAATTTGACTGAGAAATGACTAAATTTGACTGGCCAACCTGACTGGAACGAGGGAAAGGGATAGGAAAAGTTATTTTTGTTATATTTATTACCAAAATTTGAATAAAGGTAAAGTTTGTATTTAATAATCAAGAGTATGAATCAATTAGCTATTAATAGGCCTTTTCTCTAATTATAATTGTATAAATAAATGGTTAGTTAATTAATATGTAAGTTAGTTTTTGTTATATTTATTACCAAAAAAATGTTTGAATTAACTACCAAAATCACTAATTCAAACATTAATCATTAATCTAATATGAAAAAACTATATACAATTTTTTGATAATTAAAACCATCTAAATAAAAACTTAAATCATAATATGGAATAATAAATAAATATATATGTATATTATGAATTAAATATATATATAAATATACAAAAATTATATAAATCAAAAACCTTAAATCATTAATATAATATGGAGTAATATATAAATTTATATATTCCAAATTAAATATATAATATATATAAATAAATAGTTAGTTAGTTATATGAAGCCAATTTCCTCGTTATTATTATCATAAAAAGAATTGTAAGAATTAACTACCAAGATCCCTAACCTATTAATAATAACCTAATTACTATTAAAACCAAACAAATAAAAACATAAATCAAATTGATATAATATATAATATATATATCATAAAGTTTATTAAACCTAATGGACCACTAATTAAGTTTAAGGGATCTAATAGTATTGAGAAGACGCAGATTCCTCCTAATTAAAACAACTTGGAACTTAAAATCCTTGAAGAAGAATAGGGTTGGTTAATTCATTTATAGTTAATTATATCCAAAAAGGGGGGTAAGATCAATAGTTAATATCAATGTTTAGGAACAAAAGGAATATTTTTAATTCATTTGTTCATACAATAAGGTTAATGAAAAGGATTATTCATCTGGAGGGAGTGAAAGAAACTTGAAACCACAGAACAAATACTAAAAATATAGAAACAAGAAGGGAAAAAAGGAAAACAAACGATCTAGACGATGAGGAGGATCTATGGGTTTTCGAGGAATGATGTTGGTTCTATCTCCCACCAAGTGTTTCGGAAAAAAACTCATACTGAGCAGTATCTTCATGCCAGTGCCCATCATTTCCGCGCTCAAAAGATGGGCGTTCTCAACACGCTAGCTACTCGTGTGCTAAGGATCTCTGATGAAAAGAGCGTCGATAAAGAGAAGGATCATCTCCTTAATGTTTTTGCTAATAATGGTTATAGTAGGCACCTCGATCAGAAAGCTTTCCTCAAAGCCAACAAGAATTCATTGGTTAAGAAAGACCCTAAAGAGCGAGTCTCAGGGGTTCATCTCCCATTCTTCTAGGGGACCACTGATAAGATTGCTAAAATTCTTAGGAAGCATAATGTTCCCTCAACCTTTAGACCCCTTAACACCATTCGTAGCTCCCTTAGATCGGTAAAAAACCTAGTTGACCCCAAGGACATGAAAGGTGTCTATGTTATTCCATATTCCTATGGGACCCGATATGTTGGTGAGACTAGCCATTCTATTAATCAAAGGATTAATGAGCACACAGCCGACATAAAACATGGGAGGACCCAGTCTTCTACCCTGGCAGAACATGTGGAAAATACTAAGCATCATGTATGCATCGAGGAGGCTCGTGTTATTGCCAAGGTTGCGCATTTCCATCACCAGAAATTTAGGGAAGCCATAGAAATCGAAAAAAGGCTGAGCAACCTCAATAGAGATGATGGATGGAAAATTAGTAGTTGCTGGATCCCTACCCTTTCTTCCTAGCTGCATCCCCACCCCTCGTCTCTGCCCCGTGTCTTCCTTGTTTTTCCTCCTCATCGTCTAGATCGTTTGTTTTCCTTTTTTCCCTTCTCGTTTCTCTATTTTTAGTATTTATTCTGTGGTTTCGAGTTTCTTTCACAACCTCTAGATGAATAATCCTTCATTAACCTTATTGTATGAACAAATGAATTAAAAATATTCCTTATGTTCCTAAACATTGATATTAACTATTGATCTTACCCCTCTTTTTGGGTATAATTAACTATAAATGAATTAACCAACCCTATTCTTCTTCAAGGGTTTTAAGTTCCAAGTTGTTTTAATTAGGAGGAATTTACCTCTTCTCGATACTATTAGATTCCTTAAACTTAATTAGTGGTCCATTAGGTTTAATAAACTTTTATTTTATATAT
>APFE030830749.1:112184-153716 GCA_000404065.3 Pinus taeda | reverse complement strand
AATTGATGAAACGTGGTCCCTAGAAGAAAGAGAAGGTTGTAGCCTTCTGTAGGCCAGCACCTACGTACTAGTATCTTGGCTAGTGCAAGAGAAAAGGGGGTTGTAGCTCCCTTCCAGGAGAGCCTGGAAAACGAGAGAGAGGGTTGTAGCTCTCTGCAGGTTGCTGCCTGCATACTAGTAAAAAGACTGCACCAGTATATTGTAAAAGAAGTTTCTAATTGAAAAGAAGATAGAGACGAATTGCAGCAGGTGGTTTTCACCCACATTGGGTTTCCACCTTATGTCTTGTGTTCTTGTGTGTGACTGTTTCTCTACTCTGTTTTACTGTCTCTGGTTACTATTGTTTGATTCTACATCACAGACTAACAATCATCATCAGAAAGATTAAAGTAAAAGCTTACTTTGTATACGCTGGTTTCCTTCTTTATAATCGCGTATATACGCAGGTTCATTAAACTGAAGTAGCGTATATCAGTTGTTTTGAAAAAGGAATAATTACCTTGATAATACTGATTCACCCCCCCTCTCAGTATTATTTTCAACACAAACTACTCATGGATGGCATCTGCTAGAAATTGACTGAAATTGAATGGGACAGAGGGCTTTGAATCTACTGATAAAATGGATAGGAAACCTATAATAGCTTCATCAAGCCACTGATCTGAATAATAGCCCAACAAATATGAAAGTACAGTGACTATATGCATGGTTCTATTAGGGAAACAGAGGAGGAATAAGGAAGATTATTGCTTGGCAGTGGGGTTTTCTCAATCATAAAGAGTTCTAAGGTTTTGGCTCTTTTGGTGAAGTCTAGCCTCTGATACATTTCACTAAGGATCTGATGGGAAAACGGAGTGGTTCCTTCAATGATAGGAGCCTGCATCATCTGCATAATAGATTTGGCATCAATAGTAAACAGCATGTCTCCTGCTGCGGCTATTACTACCCTTTGCTGTGGATTATAGCATGAGCGGAATTTTCTGATTAGTTATGGGCAACTATGGGTTTTTGGAAAGATATAAAAAGGAAAATTGGTATCCTAGAGTCCTATGTCATCTGTTTCATCAACAAATTTATCCTCCCACCAGCAGTAGATGTCAAATAAATCAAACTCTGAGAGTTTCTCATGTATTTTGAAGTCTCTATCTGCAAGGGGTATTTGATCCAAATCCAACGGTGGGTGCACCATTGGATTAAACACCTCATGTTCTTTCTTCTTTGGTGGCTTGGTTGTCTTCTGTAAAAACCTTTAAAACTGAACTGCATCGGATTTGCAGTTGAACTGCAATAGAAATGGATGAAAAGAAATGGGAATTAAATGAGGGAGAAAGAAAAGGAGTGAACAGGAAGTGGGATTCGAGAAGAGGAATTCTTGATAATTGTAGAAAAATGGAGTTTTTTGCACCTGTATTGTTGTTAAGTGTGCTCATTTCTTTCTTTGTGTATGCCTGTATGAAGTTTGAATTGCACCTATAAGTATATAGAGCATGTTAAAATTTGTAAATGGCGTGAAATGGTGCATTTGTAGATTTAATGTGTTCTCGTTATATTAGCCTGAAGTGGTGCGGGTCCATTGCCTAACGGTCTAGCCAATTGAATGCGCAGGTAGGAATGGAGGTGATAGGCGAATGGGATGGAGTGGCATCATGAGGTGGTAGGCATGGTGAACGGTCATAATGGGAACAGGGCAGGTGGTTTAGTGAAGGCAAAAACCACTTTTCGAGGGGCCCTTGGAGCAGTAAGTGGAATGAGCCGGGGGGGCGGAGGGTGTGAAATCCCGACAGCGTGATACATCAGTGGTTTGAAACCACCGATTTTAGACCACCCCCCCTGGCATTAAGGTTCGGAGGGTGGCGGGGGGGCAAGTGATATGGGTCGTCAGATCATATGGCGGGTGCCGAGATTCGATGAGAGGTGAGGGGTGGGTTATGTTTGATGCGATGGGTACGTGAGTGGTGGATTAGGAGAATTAATAGGGGGCAGAATATTGAATATAGGGGTATAGAATAAGGTTAGGGAAAATAACATAAGACCCCTTCCCCTTTTTAATTTCTTTTCCTGCCATTAGGAAAAAACATTGAGATATGTCATCAAACCTCAGAGAACTTTTCATGTATTTTTCCCTTTGTGATTTTTCTCAACCTATCTACCCTTTATCTTTCTAATCTAACATTTTTCCCTTTTCATTTTTGCATTTGCAAGGTGAATTGGACTTGTAAACCCTTTCACATTTTTCTTTTTTTTTTATAACCTACTCTATCACTTATTCCTCCCATTGGTCCTGATTGAATAGTTGAACCAATTTCATTTCTACCTAACTACTGATTTTCCAAGCTTACACTGTTTGGTAGATCTTTATTTTCTACTCTATCAACAAAAATTGAAATTTGTATAATCATGCTTAGACTGTATGAATTGAACAACATTTGGGGTTTTCTTTTCTTCTGATTTTTTTTCTCTTTTGTTCTTTTTCTCTTCTTCTTTTTTTATATACCCTCTTTTAATTTTTATTTTTTTTTGTGATATCAATTGAATATTGAAGTCTATGAACAATATGAATTCTACCAAATATGAGATACTCAATCATGTTTAGATCCTATAAATTATAGGACCCTAACAGGTGTCATGGTAACAGTGACTGTTGGAGAGGTGCTCTGCCGCTGTTTGCGCAGAGGCCTAGAGTAGAGTCTGCAGCTGAGTGCGTGGACTCCTGCAACTGAGTGCGCAGGGAAGTCTTGAGTCTGTAAGTAGAACTAAGTATTAATAAAGAAGATTATTTCATAAATACTTATGTTTTTCTCATTACTTCTGTTTATAGGAATGCGCCTTATGTTGTAATGGGCTTATGAAATAATGATGTATTGATGTGTGACTTTACATGACTTATATTGTTATATGAATGAAATTACTAGTAACTGTTTACACAAAGATTATCTTGTTGTATGTTGAAGTTATCAAACACTTACGCTGATATGAGTAATTATCGGTTTATGAGTAAACTTTGATGCACGTAAGTAGTGGATTCGCCTATTTAGGGTTTGTGAAAGATAGTCATAGACCTTCATGTAGGTCTAGAGGCTGATTAAAGGAAGTTACATTGATAAGCCTTAAAGGCTTATCAATCTGCGTGAAGGAAGATTTAGGGCATAAAATGACATCACGCTCATCTCTGGGTGTGGAAACTTGGTTCCATCATCCCCCCTACAACTTTGGGTGGACTCCAGTCTGCACTCCACAGATTGATGCCGAAAGGGCCAATATTGTAGGGATTTTTTTGGCACAACTAACTCTAAACTTGGGTCACGACCCACTAAGCCAACAATTAGTTTCGTTTCCGGGACCGAGATCTGCATAAAGAGATGTGTGATATCGCATCACTGGAATCCAACCAAGAAATAAATTGAGGAGTGGTTGGATAGAAATATCCATGAATTCATGGTGCAAGAAAATATAAATTTGCGCCTAACGAAAGAACAGTGGTTGGACATATATATGTACACATAAATACACGAGTTTTTTCTTCTACACCTTCTTGATTGAACTATACAAGTGGATCGCTAAATTGGCAGATGGACAAGGAAGGTGGAGGCTTGACGGTCCAATAGCATGGACTCTGGAGCTAGCATGGAGGTTGGAATCCTCTGAAGATAAGATCGTGCGCATTGTTGATCACTGGCTTGATCGAGTCATAGGAGTATTTGTGACCAAATTCACGGTCGATACCTCGGTCAGCTACAGTGAAGCAAAGAAACATTTTTTCAAGGGACCGCGAGGTAAGTATTTGATATCTTTGAATACTTGGATGAAAATTCTCTTGTATGAAAAGTGGGTTATGCCATTACCTTGACGTTGGGGCTACACGAAGTGGAAATTTCTTGAAGGATAGAGGGAGAATAGACCCTAGATATAGCCCGCTGATCGAGCCTCCTCTGAGTGATGATGAGGGAGAAGCAAAGGCTTCACCATAGAGAATTGTCCAGTTAATAAGGCAAGGATTTCAGCGAATACCTCATTTGCCCATACCACCTCCACCTTCACCTCCACAGCATACACCTTCGCGCACACCACCGCCACATTTGCCACTGTTCAATATGTCGAATACGATGAAATTTCCTATTTTCAAGGGCTTGGAAAATGAGGACCCAAACAAGTTTTGGTTCAATGTGAAGGTCGTGTGGACAACACAGAATATTACATTGATATCGGTGGCATCATTAGCAGACACTCAAACTGCTTTGAATCAGGAATTCGATAGGCCTAAGTCTGAAACACAGTTGGTAGTGGGGTTCAAGGAAATCGTGATGAGGATAGGTGAAACGCCCTAGGATCTGGATCAGAGACTGAAGTGCGGAATCCACAATGTAACATCCCTCCCTTAATAATAAATAATAAATAATAAGAACTAATAAAAATAATACAAAACTTAACTTTGAGACGAAGTTCCTTAAAGTGGGAGAGTATGTAACATCCTTCCTTAATAATAAATAATAAATAATAAGAACTAATAAAAATAAATACAAAAAATAATTAATTAATAAATAAATTAAATAATATAATATGATATAGTAAAAATAAACCACTTAATAAATAAATAAAATATAATAACTAATAAAAATAATAAGTAATAATAAAAATAAGGAATAATAATAAATAAATCATAATAAAATAATAAATAAGTAATAAAAATAAAAAATAGTAAAAACCAAAATAACAAATAAAAATAAAAATAAATAAAATAAGAAAATTATAAAAAATTAGCATGCCGACACATGGAGGGTGGGCATGTGGCATGCAGACACATGGAGGTGTGCATGTGGTTTCCCATCCAATGATTTTTGCTATTTAAGGAATGATGAGGAGGATGGAAGGGGTCTTGTTCCATCATTCTGAGGTTCTGTCTTCATTCTCTTGGAAGAGTATTGACACTTAGGAATACTGGTAGTAGTCGTTGATTGAGGGCTCGGGGGTGGCCAGTTGTAGCAGAATCCTGCACAATTGAGCCTTCGGTTGGGAGGAGAGTCGTCCCCAAAACCATGTTGCGGTAAGCCTACTTGATGCAGGTAAGCTCAGGTAAGCACTCTTCATTGTTTAGATTTAATGTTAATAAGTTAATTAGATGTTGATTTGGGCTATTACACACAAACCCACTATGAATCTCACAGACAGTCAGCACTACGACTGGTTTATAGTTGCGCTCCTGCCTCACTTAAGGATTGCTCTATCACAACAAAAGACAAGAACACAGGTGGAAGCACTGGGTATCACAATGAGACTACATGAGACACCTATCCAAGATGCGACGTTGGGAATTCAATAGATTCATGTGGAGTTGCAGAACCTCTGCTTGGAGTTTCAGAGCTTGAAGAAGGAAAAACCGGCTCTGCCAAAAGTGTGTGAATAAGTCTGGTGACTCAAATGTAAAAGCCAGGGACATTATAAAGATCACTGCCATGTTTTCGTGAATTATGTGGTAGGAGGAGGGCCCATGCCTCTGAGGTAGGAAGCCCCAGCAGGAACAAGTACAATTCCTGCGCTGTGGTGTGATATTTATCAAGTAGCAGGAAAACATGTGACAGACAATTTCCACTTACTGCAAAAAATTGTATAGACGTTGCAACAGTGATTCTGCAACTTCTATAAATTGGTAGGCCATGATGAGCGTAATTGTCATAGCTATGAACTAAATATGGAAAAAACACCTATTTATCGAATGAAAATAGAAACTTGACCTCTGGATGAAGGTGCTGGGGGAGCGCATGGAGGATATCAGGGTTGCAGACGAGGCCGAGGAGGAGGAGGACTTAGTAGAGCTCAAGGGAAAGTTATTTTCTATAATTATGGAGTGCCAGGATACTTTGCATGGGAGTGTACAAGCCAGATGCACCCATCATGCTAGTATTGTACTCAGTTTGACCATGCGATAGAAGAATGCCCTATATTGATAGCTAAAATGTAGGAGAAGAAGGCGTAGCCTACCCAGATGCTGCAGATG
Source organism: Pinus taeda (assembly GCA_000404065.3). Lineage (NCBI taxonomy): Eukaryota > Viridiplantae > Streptophyta > Pinopsida > Pinales > Pinaceae > Pinus > Pinus taeda. The sequence goes on along the minus strand of APFE030830749.1, from coordinate 147,724 downwards.
GTGAGGGTAGAGTCTCGCAAAGAGGATCCCAATGTTAATATCATGTTTCAAAGTGGTGCGATGACTGGTGACAATAAGGGAAAATATCCTGAAGAAGGTGGATGGGTCCACAAGGCTCCAAAAAATGAAGTTGGGTTAGATCTGGAGCACGCATAGGAAACGTTCATGGAAGAAAAGAAAAGCTTCGATGAAGCCTCTACCTTAGGAAGCCAAGATAGGTTATCTGAAGAATTTGACCCCTCCATGCTTAATACTTTCTTGGATACTTGCATGAAACTGTTGCACAACAGTAGGGCTGTGAAAAGATTACAGGAGTTCATAAACAAATATGCGGGTAGGGATAATGCTTCTGATGGGCACTGTGCAGTCAGAAAGATTGGTAAACATAAGATGAGAACAAGATGCGAGATGAGGCTTACCGCACAAATAGAAGAATACGAGATGGATCAAGTTATTTTGGATCTGGGATCGGATGCGAATGCTTTGCCTAAACAGACTTGGGAAAAAATGGGGAGTCTTGCACTGTAGTGGTCTCTGATTCAATTAAGAATGGAAAATCAACATAAAATTATCCCTATGGGGAGATTGCATGGAGTAACTGTAGATATAGAAGGTGCGAGCGCGTTAGCTAACTTTGAAGTAATAGAGATCGTTGATGATATCAATCCATATCCGCACTCCTTGGAATTTATTGGGCTATCAACATGAATGGGGTCATCAATTTGAAGAAGTGAACAAAAACACTCCACGTCATAATACCATTGGACCCTGCAGAAGGAATGCGCTATACTGAACTGGTCCATGACTATGAGGAAAGTGACGGTAATTTGGACCAGATCTATAAGATAACAACACAAGACCAAGATTGGGTTAATCCGACAGCTAATGGACAAATTGCATGGGACCGTGAAAGCTCTTGTACATCAGATTCGGATGAATAATTGGAGCACTGGAAGAACAAGTTACACAAAGTATCTACGTTGTGATGGAATATGATGACTAAATCACTACACTGTATCATCCGAGGTAAGAATTTTTGCTTATTATGATGGTCTAACTAATGTCAATAAATTTTTGGATGCATTTGAAAGGGAAGTTTCTGAGGAGCATCACTTCCAAGCGTTGGATTGGCGTTGCGCCCTACACCTACATGGTGATGTGGTACGCATAAAGATAGTTTTGAAGAATGTTGCGACTATAGGAAGATGATGAGGATGCAATTTGGTCACCCCAAGGTACAATTGACTGAGAATTATGATGAGAGAAATGATCCACGCGATCATTTGGCAAAGTGGACTAATGTTTATGGAATGGAGCCACACCCAGAGTGGGTGCATATTTTCTGTCACACTTTGGACATCATCCCTATGAACTGGTATTTGGAAACTGAGCTTCGCCACGGCACCGTGGAATGGGATATCTTAAGGGAGGGGTTTGTGAGGATGTTCAGCTTTGAAGATGGATTCGAAAGTATCGATGAAGTGTTGCAGGAGATTAAGGCAAGAATCTTCAAAATTCTGCAGGATCTCTTGGAATTGATTCAACCGGATTGGAGTACCCAGCAGCGCCATGTGCTAGAATGCTATAATATGACTACTGAAGAAGAGGATGAGGATCCAAGGAAAATTAACATCCCTAAAGCAAGAGGTCACCGCGAAGTAGAGGGGACGCATATAGAGAACCCCGATATCACCGTGCCACTGAAAACTAAGTAGGTAAACATTGGTACAGAAGAAGAACCAAAGTTTGCGAATATGGGGGATTACTGGGATGATGCTACAGTCGACAAAGTCACTGAGTTTCTCTGTGAATATCAGGATTTATTCCCTACCAAATTTCGGACTTGAAAGGCATCATATCTGATTTTGGAGTGATGAAAATAACTTTGAAACTGAGCATGAAGCCTGTTAAGTAGAGGCCATATCGCCTTAATCCCAAATACAAGGAAAAGGTTTGCTTGGAGTTGGACAAGATACTTGTAGCATGTATTATTAAACTAGGTGAGGAATCTGATTGGGTGAGTCCAATGGTCATCCAGGAAAAGAAGCAGAAGGATGAAATAAGGATTTGCGTAGATCTCAGGAAACTGAATGATGCTTGCGTTCATGATCCTTTTCCAGCTTCATTCACAGATGAAAAATTGGATAATATTGGCAGGTAGGAAGCATATTCATTCACTAATGGGTTCCTTGGATACCATCAGATAAAGATCGCACCAGAATATAGGAGTAATACCACCTTCACAACACAATGGCGATGTTTCTAGTATACAGTGATGCCTTTCGACCTTAAGAACGCATCGGCGATATTCTCACGCATGGTGATCATGGAATTCAAAGAGTTCATTCACAAGTTCTTGGAGGTCTATTTCGATGACTGGACAGTATTTGGTTTAGTCAAGCGCCATGTAGACAGTCTATTCTTAATGTTGGATACATGCAGAAGGTATCAAATTGCATTAAACCTAAAGAAATGCTTGTTTTGCATCCCTTTTGGGATCTTACTGGGTCATGTGGTATGCAGAGAAGGATTCATGGTGGAACCAGCTAAGATCGCAGTAATAATCAATTTTTAGGTGCCAAGAAGAGTCAAACAGTTGCATGCAACACTGGGCCAAACTGGGTATTATCGGAAGTTCATCGAAAGTTATACTCAGATTATGCGCCTATGGAAATGCTACTGAAGAAGGATGCCACATTATGTTGGGATGAATAATGTCAGTGCTCCCTGGATGTACTGAAAGAGAAAATGGTCACTGTGTTGATTCTAGTCTTCCCAGATTGGAAGAAGGAGTTCCATGTGCATGTAGATGCCTCATGTATTGCACTAGGAGTAGTGCTAACACAGGTAGGTGAAGGAGAATTGGATCACCCTATAGAGTTTGCAAGCACGAAGTTTTCTAAGGGTGAAAAGAATTACTCAATGACAAAGCCTGAAGGTTGGATATGCTGTACACGCTCCAAAAGTTCAGACATTACCTGCTAGGCGAACATTTCAAGATGTACACAGACCATTATGCATTGAAATACCTAGTCAATAAGCCTATGTTGGGGGTAAAATATGCAAATGGTTGATTTTTCTTTAGGAGTATGATTTTGAGGTGATTATGAAGCCAGGAAGGTTGAATGCAGGGCCATACCATCTGTCACACATTGAAATGGGGGAGGAGCCTACCAATTTGGAGGAAGGGCTTCCTAACGCGTAGCTCTTCACGGTGCATGTAGCAGATAATCACTTGTGGATAGTATCCACTTTCTAACCACAGGGACGACTCCAGAGGGATACACCATTCAATAGAAGAAATAATTGGTGGTGCGTGTGGCATACTTTTCAGTTATCAAAGGCCATTTATATAAGATGGGATTGGACGAAATACTTTGACGCTATGTGCCTGAATTTGAAAGAAATGGTATACTCACTGAAGCTCATGGAGGAGATGTGGGAGGACATTATGCAGGAAAATCAATAACGCAGAAGATTTTGCATGCTGGGTTGTGGTGGTCGGCATTGCATAAGGGTTCTAAAGCATATTGTAGGGAATGCAACGCATGTTGGAGGACAGGTAGGCCATCGTGAAGGTATGAGATTCCTTTGAAACCATAGGTATAATTGCATCCATTTGAGAAATTGGAAATTGATTTTGTAGGACCGATTTAGCCTCCAGGCAAGAAGACGAGTGCGCGATATATCATCACCGCGACCAAATATTTGACTAGACGGGCAGAGGCACAACCTATGAAATATTGTACAGGGGCAACAACAGCAAAATTCCTATTTGAATATGTGTTGACTAGGTTTGGTTGCCCAAATATTTCGATGAGTGACCATGGTACGCATTTTCTCAACGAAACAATCAGCACACTGACAGAGGAGTTCCAGGTTTACCATCAGAAGAGTATGCCATACCATCCATAGGCCAATGGAATGGTTGAAGCTTTTAATAAGATATTGGAGAATGCGTTGATGAAGGTTTGCAACGCACAATGGAATGATTGGGACGTGCACATACCAGTAGTGTTATGGGCTTACATAACTACCTATAAGAAGCTTACTAGTTAGACACCTTTTAGGTTGGTCTATGGCGTAGAAGTTTTGATGCCTATGGAGTACATTGTGCCTAGTCTATGCATAGTGGACTTCACAGGAATGGCGAACCATGGAGCCTTAGAAGAAAGGCTCGTACAGCTAAAAGAGCTTGAGGAAGATAGGTTTTTAGCTAGATTCCATCAGCAAGTTCAGAAGGGACGTGAAAAATCTTGGCACCTTCAAGGTAAATGATTTAGTTTTATTATATGAAAGTAAGGTTGATAAGTTTCCAGGAAAATTTCATGTGCACTAGCTGGGGCCATATGTTATCAAAGAGATTACAAATGGTGGAGCAGTTTAGCTCGCGAAGTTGAATGGAGATCCATTTCTGGGAAGGGTAAATGGAAGTTGATTGAAGCCATACACTAGGGATCCAACCCAATGACTACATGATGATAGCACATTCTTAGCAATCCAAGAAGCTGCAAGCAGGCGTGGGACTATAAAATATGTTGCCTGGTTTGAAGAGCTATGCAACAAGGGGGCTGCACGAAAACGAATGATTTCACAGTTTAGAAGAAGCGTGAAGGGAGTTGCACTATAGGAGTAGATACCGTGCAGCGCAACCAGAAAGTAGGTGTTACAATCACTATTCATGATTTGACTGCTAGAAGACAGTTAAGAGGAGCGAGGGGGGTGGCATATAAGGAATTTAAGGATGAATTTAAGAGTGAAATATTTGGAAATCTACTGCCAAATCAGCATTGTGAATGGATTTTTGGGGGAATGTCGAATTCGAATTCGAATTCACCTATAAATTACAAGTGGCCGTCCAGCAAGGAACACTTTACGTCCTTAGAATTTTTACAATGTGTTTTCGATTACCTATGAATTGCTCGTATTGTGAGGATTTAGTCGCAAGCCCTGAACTCGCCAAGTTATCGAAGGTAAATCAGACATTCATCTTAAAAAATATGCTAGGACCAAGCCCCATGGAAACTATGAGTACTTGTGGAGATGTCGCTTCTGAGGGAGCAGTTCCAAAAGTTGTGAGCGTGGAGGCTCCAGCTGCAGTGCCTACGATGCCGAGGTCGCCTAGGTTGAAGTTGATGCCAGTGAGGGAAGTTCCCCAAACCTAAGAAGGAGAGGCAAAAGAAGCCCATGTCAATGTGCAAGTCACCGAGGAAGCATACAGCCATCTAGGATCAGAAGAAAGACAAATCGAGTGTGAAAGAGAAGGGGAAAGTGTTAGACCTGGAGGCTGAAGAGGGCACGGAGGACATCGACACCGAGGGGGTGGATCCAATATCCAAGTAGTCAAATTACATCCCTCTGTGCAAGGGGAAATTGAAGGTCCCTGAGGACACAGATGTTGGAAACTTCCTCCTTAATGCACCCCTGCTACAGGAGAATATCACTTTTGAAAATCCATGCTTGGCATGGATTTCCCATCTCAATCTAGAATATTAGGATTTGGTGGACCATGAGAGGTTCCCCCACTTAGCAATATAAAATTAGATGAAGAGGGTGTTCTATAAAGAATCAGGTGTCACCGCGCTGGAGCTGGTGGAGTGGATTCACGAAGTAAATCAGTCGGGATTGTTGAACTTGTTATGGGTGCCCCACTACCACCACTCTAACATCAATCTGATTGTGATCAAGCAATTGCTAACCCTGGTGCATGATGGTTGTTTGTGGCTGAGCGCGCCAATACCCTTCACAGATATGGTGATCTAGCGGATCACGTTGTTGCCACACTCAGGGTTGAATCCGACCAAGGAGTTTGGCGGAAAGATGAGCGAGCGTGACCTCGCAGAAAAAATGAAGGATAAATTCAAGCTCGAGAAGAAGCTGCGTAGTTACTCTATAACCTCGATCACTGACCCTGCGGTGAAGGTTTCCACATAGATCCTTGCAGGAAAAGTTATGAGAAAATGTCGCGCAGACGAGTTTCCAATGCTTGTGATTTCTTTGGCCGCCCAGTGCATGGAGGGTGTATAGTTCAATTGGGCACACTACCTTTGTACCCAGTTCCTTGTGAACTGTCAAGAGGCACAGGACGAGAGTAAAACATTTCAGTATTCGTGGTTATTTCTCTCCATTGTGCTCGTCACTTAGGATATGTCGAAGGATAGTCAGTTTCCTCCTGTGGATAAGGATTTGCCAGATGCTACAAAGTTTGCATCTCTCTGGGCCACAAAAGATGTTGTGCAGGTCACATAGACAAAATTCTTTTGGGTGCTAATGGAGACGAGCATTCTTATGGCCATCAACTAGAAGCCGCGGTTGTCACCAACTATGTTTGAAAATATTCTAGGGTATTCAAATTTCAAAGCTAACTTCCACCGCATATACATTCGGATGCGAAAGGATCCACAACAAAAATGGTTTGACCTACCCTACCTTGCTACAGATGATGTTATTGAGGAAGTCGTCAAGCGCTGGCTGACATAGTGGCATTCTCCATCTGAGATGGCCATAGGGACTAGCAAGTCCACAGAGAAGAAGAAGAAGGAAGCGAACAAGCAAAAGGTTCAACAGTTGTTTGAGAAGCAGGAAAAAGACACCGAGGAGAAGGCCTAGGTGGAATCAGAGTGCGTTGCAAAGAAGCAGGCCGAATAGGAAGAGCACGACTCTGAGTGGTGTGATAAGTCTCCTTTGTCCCAAATGGAGGAGGACGAGCAGTCAGACCAAGGCGGCAATGCTTAGGAGGAACAGGAGAGCACTCACTTCTGGGTCAAAATATAGAGAGAACAAGGAAAGGAAGGACCATGGAAGAATTCAAAGGTGACAAAGTTGTTGTTGGATCTGATCACTTTAACAAAGGGTGACCTTGATGAGATCAGAGACAAGGTGCATGATACGAAGATAAAAATGATGCAGCAGTTTGAGCAGCAGCAATAGCAGGCACTGAGCACCATCCAAAAGGATCTGCGCGAGCTGTAGATTTAGAAGACTAGAATCCATGTAGGTGAAGGGCAAAGCAGCGCTGCATCAACAAGTTTGGCACCGAGGACCACTCAGGCAACTAAGATGGTTCGATCATTGGACCTCTGGGTAGTCGCGCTATGAGATGGATCTTTGAGCACAGAGGCAGTTGATGACAAGGCCATAGTGATTTCTTTGAAGAACACCAGCATCAACCTGGCTGCGCTCCAGAATGAGTACCTACACATGCTGTAGACAGGATGGATAGTTGAATTTAGAGCTCGGGAGAAGCATGCACTTAGCCTCATCAGCGAGTATAGAGTGAAAAATGAGAAGATGTTCATTGAGAAGTCATAGGAACTGGAGGCATAGAATAAAATCCATGCACAACATAACCAGCTTGCAGTTGCGGTGATAGAGACCTGTAGAACAGTGCTCGAACTGCATATACCAGAGGAAGCGTCATTGGAGGTGAAGATCAGAAATCTGGCTGCAAGCGTGTGCAACACCAAGATGGAAGTGGCCCACGTTCAGTTCGAGCTGAACCTAAAGATAACAGAGTTGGAGTTGAAGTCATAGCCCTCAACTCCACTAGAGGTAAGGGAACAACACGAAGCCGCTATGAAGGATGAAGTCGCGATAGTGGATGTCGCGGTGGTGGACTCCACCATGCTTTTTAAGCAAGAAATGGAGGTAGTCATAGCTCTGCAGGAAGATCCCACCCTGTAGGCATTGAATACAGAAGCTCGCAAACTACAAAAACAGTATGATTAAGTAAGGGCGACGACGTGCATTGTTTCTTCCACACAACGCCTTGCTAAGTTGTAGGAGGCGAGGCAGTTGTTTACATAGGTGGAAGAAGTGCAGAAGAGAGAGGTAGTCATCAAGGCCAGATTGGGGCCTTGGCTGGATGAGACCTACATCGTCTCTCCCAACGTTCAGGAGAAATTGACAAATTTACAGAGTACGTAGCAGAAAATCAAGGAGGACAAAGCAGTTGGTGGAGTAGATCAAGAAAGCAGCCACGCAGAGCGTGGCTGAGGTAGTAGTGGCACGAGTGGAGCTGGGGGATATTCACAGTAAGATCTCCATGCTAGCAGAGTGACTCGAGGGCAAGTCATGAGCTTTGTGTTGGGGGCCTGTTGGGATGGGGTCCCCTAAGGTCAATTTTGGGGAAAAAACCCAATTTTTTTGTATAAAGATGTAAAGTCTTTTCAAGTTGTGGTCACAGAGCATGTAGATAATTAAAGACTCATAAAGGGTTTTACCCTTCTTTTATGTAAGTTGAGTCGGATTTGAAGATCTACCCATGGTCTGCGGACAATGGGATTGTATAAATAGGTGTGTCTTAGAGAGTCTAAGGCATGGTCATGAGAAGTAATGAAATTTGGCCTATGGGAGAAGTCTAAAGAGTTAACGAAGAAGATTAGGAAGAAAGGCTCTACAACTATGTGTGCAGAGGCCTAGAGTAGAGTTCGCAGTTGAGTGCACGGACCCCTGCAACTAAGTGCACAGGGAAGTCTTGAGTCTGTAAGAAGAAATGAGTATTAATAAAGAATATTGTTGCAGAAATACTTGTGTTTATCTCTTTACTTATGTTTATATGAATGTGCCTTATGTTGTAATGCGTTTATGAAATAATTATATATTGATGTGCAACTTTACATGACTTATACTGTTATATGAACGCAATTATCAGTAACTATTTACGTGAATATTATCTTGTTGTATGTTGAATTTATTGAACACTTATGCTGATCTGAGTAATTACTGTGTTATAAGTAAACTTTGATGCACATAAGTAGTGGACTCACCTATTCAGGGTCTGCAAAAGATAGTCGTAGACCTTCACAAAGGTCTAGAGGCTAATTAAAAGTTACATCGATAAGCCTTAAAGGATTATCGATTTGCATGAAAGAAAATTTAGGGCATAAAATGACATCACGCTCATCTCTAGGTGCAAAAACTTGGTTTTAGCATCCCCCCATACTGCTTCGGGTGAGACTTCAGTCCGCGCTCCGTAGATTGATGCCAAAAGGGCCAATACTATAGGGATTTTTTTCACACAACTAACTCTGAACCTAGGTCAGTACCGAATAAGCCAACAAAAGCTTCAATAGACTACCATTGACTTTTCCTGGAAACAATTCTTTGTTCAGCTTTACAAGCTGAACTGCACCACCATTTGTAATACCTTTTACAACATAGGGTCCCAGCCAATGCATTTAAAACTTCCCATGGAATTTTGTAAATCTACTATCATATAACAATACCAAATCATTAATTTGGCAGGTGTGTTGTTTTATATGGTGATCATGCCATGCCTTTTTGCAATCATGCCTTTTCCTGCTAGGAAACGTCTTCTTCCAGTTCTACCTGCTCCGCAAGACGCTTCTCCATAGTATTGTGATCAACCATATCTGCTAATGTTGCAATATAAAGACTTGGCACAATGTATTCCATGGCCATTATAGCCTCCTACCCATATACCAGTCAGAAAGGGGTTTGGTTTGTCATCTTCTTACAAGTGGTCCTATACGCCCAAAGGACTGTTGGTATGTGCACATCCCAGTCATTCAGCTTCGCATTGTAAACCTTTGTCAAAGCGCTCTCCAAGATTATATTGAAGGCTTTTACTGTGCCATTAGCTTTAGGGTGATAGGGTGTACTCTTCTGATGATATACTTGGAATTCCTGAAGCATAGCAACAATAGTTTCATTTAAGAAGTGTGTGCCCCTATCACTCATTAAAATTTTATGGAAACCAAACTGGGACAAAATAAACTCAAAGATTAACTTCATAGCAATAGATGTGCTACAGTCTTTTAACAATTGTGACTCTTCCCACTATGTCAAGTATTCAGTTGTAGTAATAATGTATTGCACCCCGACCTTTTCCCTAGAGGCTGAATCGGACACACGAAGTCAATCGCCCATTTATCGAAGACCTGCAAGGTTATTTGTGGATTTAAGGGAAACTCATCCTTTCGCGATGGTCTCCCCATCCTCTAACAAGCATCTCATGCCCTACAATACACCTTTGAGTCCTTATGCACTGTTGGTCACCAAAGTCCTACACGAAGGATCTTCTGCATAGTTTCTCTACCTGCATAGTGTCCTCCCACTACTCCTCCATACACTTCTACCAAAATTCTTGGTCGTTGATACTCTGGGACATATCTGTGCAGTATCTCATCAGAGCCCATTTTTTATAAGTGTCCAGTGATCACAGAGAATTCAGCCACTCAGACCACCAATTCCTTCTTTTATTTTGTTGAATATCCTTTCGGGGTTGTTCAAGTAAACAAAAATTGCATTATATCGGAAAAGTGATCATCTGCGACATGAATAGGAGAGAGCTACACATCAGGCAACTCTTATTCCAAAATTGTAGGCTCATCACTAGTCTTAATCCTAGATAGGTGATCACGACCCACATTCAGGTGTCTAGGCTTCATGATCACCTCAAAATCATACTCTTGGAATAGCAATAACCATATGCAAATATTCCTCCCCAACATAAGCTTATTGACCAGGTATTTTAGAGAAAAATGGTCTGTATACATTTTGAAGTTTGCACCTAACAAATAGTGTTAGAAATTTTGTAGCACATACACCATCGTTATCCCTTCACGCTCTGTAGTCAAGTAGTTCTTCTCTTCGTTTGATAATTTCCTACTCACAAATGTTATAGGATGATTGATATCACCTTCGCCTGGTTGGGTTAGCACCACACCTAGCGTAATACAAGATGCATCCACATGAACATGAAACTCCTTTTTCCAATCTGGGAACACCATAATGGGCGTGGTGACCATTTCCTCCAAAATGTCTAAACTACTCTGGAAATCTTCGTCCCAGCAAAATGTTGTGTCCTTCTTCAACAGCCTCTCCATTGGCGCAGTAATTTGCACATATGCCTTGATAAACTTCCTATAATACCTTGTATGGCCCAAAATTGCACGCAATTTTTTTATGTTCTTCGGGGCTTCCAAATTAACAATGACAGTTATCTTGGCAGGGTCTACCATCAATCCTTATTTGCAAACCACATGACCTAGCAATATTCTATAAGTTATGTAAAAGATGCACTTTTTCAGGTTAAGGGTGATTTGATGTCTTCCACAGGTATCTAGCATAAGGCGCAGACTAGCAACATGGCGCTTTACTAACCCAAACATGGTCCAGTCATCAAAGTAAACTTCTAAAATCTTGTGGATGAATTCCTTAAAAGTCGAAATTACCACTCTTGAAGATATTGTAGGCACATTGTTCAGCCCAAAAGGCATTGCCATATATTGAAAACAACCCCATTCCATTATAAAGGTTGTCTTACTTCAATCCTCAGGCCTGATCTTGATCTGATGGTACCCCGAGAACCCATCAATGAACGAGTAGGCTTCATTCCCTCCAACACTCTCCAACGCTTCATCTATAAATGGTGTAGGGAATGGGTCATGGATGCACGCATCATTCAACATCCTCAGGTCAATGCATATCTGAATTTCATCCTACTACTTATTTTCTTGGACTATCATGGGACTTACCTAGTCTGATTCCTCCATAGGTTGAATGATCCCATCTGTTAGCATCTTATCCAACTCCTTGCGTACCTTTTCCTTATACTTGGGATTTAATCGGTAGGGGCGCTTCTTTACAGGCTCTGTGACTGGCTTCAAAGTAATCTTCATGACACCCAAATCCCCTACTATCCCCTTTAGATCAGAGAACTTGGTGGGAAACAAGTCTTGATACTTGTGCAACAACTCTGAGACCTTATCAACAGTATCTTCATCCCAATAGTCACCTATCTTAGCAAACTTCAGTTGCGCGTATGATCCAATATTTACCTGCTTAGTCTTTAAAGGCTCTGATATGTCAGGGGTTGTTGATTTGGGTCCCTCAACCTCACATTGTCCTTTGGATTGAGGAACATTGATGTTTCGAGGGTCGTCTTCACCTTCTTTTATAGTTACATTATAACATTCTAGCACATGGCACAACTAGGTATTCCAATCTGGTTGAACCCATGCTACCGATTCCTTAGGTATTTTAAAGATCACATCTTTGATTTCTTGGAGCACCTCATCAATATACTCAAATCCATATTCAAAGTTGAACATCAATAGGAAACTTTCCTTCAGGATATCCCATTTGGTTGTCCCATGTCGTAGCTCAATTTCCAAGTACTAGTTCATTGGGATGGTATCCAAAGTGTGACAAAAGGTGTGAAGTCGTTCTGGCTATGGTTCCTCTCCCCATGCTTGAGTCCATCATGCCAAATGTTCATGAGGATCATCCTTCCCTATGTATGGATATTGGCATACCCAAACCTCAGCTTAATCATCCTCCAATATTATTTCCAATCGGTGAAGTTTTCCTTATGCGTACCCCACCAACGGGAAAGTGTAGCTCACAGTGCCACATCTAGTGCTTGAAACTAATGCACTTTTGGCACATCCCTTTCAAACTTATTCAAAAACAAATTAACATCTTCTAACCCATCATAATAAGGTAAATTTCGTACCTCAGTGGATATGCATCGAAGCGATTTTGTCAACATATTATAGAGCAACGAGGAGACTTCATGTAAATGGTTCCACTAATGATCAAGCTCTTCATCAAAATCTAAAGTGCGGGATGTTGGGAACGGGATCCCCCAAGGACAAGTTTGAGGCTAAAAGCCCATGTTTGGGTCGAATTTTTTAATAAAGTTGTAAAGCCTCCACATTTTGTGGTGGCGGAGTGCGAAGGTGTCATGAGTCATAAAGGGTTGTCTGCCCTTATTTTGTAAAGTAAAGTCAGTTGTAAAGATCTATAAATATCTAAGTAAGCTCTAAATAATATGTAATAAGTTTGAATAATTATCAAGTCTTGAGCGATAAAGAGAGAAGTCTAATTTTTGGGTCTTAGTGTAGGTAGAGGCTCTGCAGCTGAGTGCACAGAGGCCTATGGTATAAGTCCACAGCTGAGTGTGCAGACCCCTACAACTGTGTGCACAGGGGGGATAGAGTCTGTAATCATCTGAAGATTTCAATAAAGAGAAGCATTCTACAAATTTTGTGTCTTTGTTTCCTATTAATGTATCTTTTCATATTGTATATGAATTTCATTTATAATGCTTATGTGATGCGCGAATGTATGTAATTACATTGGTTAATTGAACACAAGTAAGAACATCTGTTTACATGGTGCTAACTATGATTGTTTAATAAGACAAGTAAGACACTTAAGATAGTTTGGAAATCTGTACGATATGCTGCCCTAGCAAAGCGAAAGTACCTTAACTGTAGGTTAGGGCTGCACGAAGGTCAATCATACCCCTTCGTGGAGGTACTGAAAGGTGAAGTAAAGGTCTAGATAGACAGAGCCCTAGAACTTAACGGCCTATGTTAAAATAGGAACAGAAGGAATAAACCAACATCACAACCATCTCAGGGTACATAAACTTTGTTCCAGCATCCACCCATACTGCTTTGTGTGAGACTTCGGTCTGCACTCCACAGGCTGATGTCGAAAGGGCCAGTAGTGTAGAGATTTTTTTGGCTAACTAATGTTGAACCCGGGTCAGGCCCCACATAGCCGACAAATGGATCCGTTACCAGGACCGGAATCTGCATAAGAGATGTGTGATGTCATATTACTGGAATCCAACTAAGAAAGAGATCGGGGACTAGTTGGATAGGAAGGTCCACGAATTCGCTGTGTAGGAGAACAGAAATCCGCAACTGACAAAGGAATGGTGGTTGGACAAGTACCTATTTACAGAAATCCATGAGATCATTTTATGTTCCTTTCTAATTGAGTTATACGAGTGGATCACAAATCTAGCAGATAGCCAAGGAAGGTGGCGACTTGACAGTCCTATTGTTTGGACACCAGAGTTATTTCAGAGAATAGAATCCTCTGAGGATAAGATCACTCGCACTATCGATCATTGGGTCGATCGCATCATAGGAGGATTTGTGACTGAATTCGTGGTCGATACCTTAGTTAGCTACAGCGAGGCAGAGCGGCACTTTTTCAAAGGACTGCGAGGTAAGTAATTGAAGTCTTTGAATACCTGGATTAAGATTTTATTGTGCAAAAAACGGGTTATGCAGCTACCTTGATGTTTGAAGCTACGCAAAGCGGGAAAAATTACAAGAACGAAAGGAAAAAGGGTCCCAAATATGGTCCATTGATTTCACCTCCTTTAGGTGATGAAGAGGGAGTAATGCAGGCTTCTCCATGGAGTCTTATTGAGTTAATAAGACAAGGATTCCTGCAACTACCACCTCCACCCATACCACCTCCAACTTCACCACCATTGCCTGTGACTTCACCCATACCACCACCTCCTCCGCCGCAGTTCAGCATGCCAAATTCAGTGAAGCTTCCTTTGTTCAAAGGCTTGGGAAATGAGGACCCGAACCAGTTCTGGTTCGTCATGAAAGCTATATGGGAAGCTCAGGCCGTCACAGATGATTACATGAAGAAGGCAACATTGGTTAGTGCTCTATAGGATTGCGCACTAACCTGGAAGGTTAAATACTCTAATGATAACCCAAACATTGGAGTGGCATGTTGGGTGTGGAGCTTGATTATCTTTTGTATTCAAAGGTCTCAGCTGGATGTATAACCCAGAAAACTGTACACCCCTCCATGCGGGTGTACATCCCTTACTATATATGAGGGAATTGTATTACATATATGTATATCTGTATTCAAAGTGAAGAAAAGAGAGGAGATTGAGAGCGAAGAGGGAGTTACAGCGGATCTAGTGTAGGTTGTATCTCTTTAGTTTGCTGGATAATATAATAAAAGAAAGACTGGTTGTTTCTTCGTGGACATAGCCCAAACTGGGTGAAACACATATATCTGTGTCTCTCTTGTTTTATGCGGTTTTTCTATGTTTATATTTCTGCAATATTTTATGTGTTCCATTGCTCTGTAATATATAATTTTCTAACAACTGGTATCAGAGCCGAAGGTCTATATGGTTGATAAACTCGTAGGAGAGAAGGGTTCCTAGTTCGAGTGGGAGAAATGGCGGAAGATGGTAGGTTTAGGGTCGAAAAATTCAATGGCCAAAACTACCAGCTCTGGAAGATGCAGATGGAATATTATCTGTATCAAAGATATTTGTACCTACCGTTGAGCGGAAAGACAAAGAAGACGATGAGTATGATAGACACAGAATGGGATATTCTTGACAAAAAGGCACTTGGAACAATACGGCTATGCCTAGAAATGTCGATAGCGTATAATATTTCAAAGGAAACGAAAACATATGGTTTAATGTCGGCATTGGCCAAACTATATGAAAAACCCTCGGCCTCAAATAAGGTATTTTTTATGAAGCATTTATTTAATATGAATATGTCAGAAGGTGAATCTGTTGCAGACAATTCAAATAATTTTAATATAGTTACAAGTCAGTTAAGTTCTATATTGGTAAATTTTGATGATGAAGTTAGGGCTCTGTTATTTCTGTGCTCATTGCCAGAAAGTTGGAATGGCTTAGTTATGGCCATTAGTAACTCTATCTATGGATCTAGTACTTTAAAGTTTGATGATGTTTTTGGTGCAATCCTTAGCAAGGAAATGCGACAGAAAAGCTCCGGTGAGACATCAGGCAATGCTTTGACTGCAGAGACTAGGGGAAGAAAAATGGAAAGAGGAAAGAGCCTAGAATATCGCAGTAATTCAAGAAAAGGCAGATCCAAGTCCAGATTGGGGATAGTGTGTTGGAAATGCGAGAAGAAAGGACACCTGAAGAAAGATTGCAAGTCTCAGAAGGGAAAAGAAGGAGACACGCAACAAGAAACTAATCATGAAGTGAATGTAATAGGTGAGGTGTTGCAATATGCTTTGATACTTTCATTAGAAAATATTATTGTGCCTGGTTGGTAGACTCATGGGCCTCATTCCATGCCACACCTAATAAGAAATATTTTCATGATTATGTTCAAGGAGATTTTGGACAGGTTCGATTGGGTGATGATAAATCCTGTAAAATTGTTGGAATGGGTACAGTTTTCATAAAACAATGGAATGGAAATCAATGGCTATTGAAGGAGGTAAGGCATGTTCTAGATCTGAAGAAAAATATGATTTCAACAAGGCAGTTGGGAGGTGAAGGTTGTGTAAGTACTTTCACAAATAAAACCTGGAAGGTCCCTAAAGGATCCTTGGTAATAGAAAAAGGAAGAAAGGTTGGTATTTATGCAATGGTATTTCTAATTCTATTAATGCTTTAACCTCTACATGAGAAGATACAGCATTGTCGCATCATAGGCTCGGCCACATGAGTGAGAAGGGGATGCAGATTATTCACTCAAGAAATTTGTTGCCAAGTTTGAAGCATGTTGATTTAAAATTCTGTGAAAATTGTGTTTATGGAAAACAGAAGAGAGTCAAATTCCTTAGAGTTGGGAAAGAAAAGAAGAGTGAAAAAATAGAGCTCGTGGATACAGATGTATGGGGACCTGCTCAGGTATCATCTCTTGTTGGATCTCATTATTATGTTACTTTTATTGATGATGCAACCAGAAAAACCTAGATTTATTGTATTCGAAATAAATCTGATGTATTTGATACTTTCAAGAAATGGAAAGCTTTGGTTGAAAATGAGACATGGAGGTTGAAGTGTCTCAGATCAGATAATGGAGGTGAATATTACAGCAAAGAGTTTGATAGGTACTGTTCAGAGAATGGAATTTGCAGAGAGAAGACAGTTCCAGTAACACCACAAGAAAATGGTGTGTCAGAAAGGATGAACAGGACAATCATGGAGCATGCAAGGTGCATGAGATTGCATGTAGGATTTCCTTTACAATTTTGGGCAGATACTGTAGACACTGTTGTTTATCTAATAAATAGAGGGCCTTCAAGTTCCTTGGATGGTGGTATTCCAGAGGAGGCATGGATAGGTAAAAAGTAAACTACTCATTTTAAAAGACTTTGGTTGTGAAGCCTTTCCACATTAATAAAGAAAATAAAACAAAGCTTGAGGTAAAATCAAAGAAATGTACCTTTATTGGATATGGTGTTAATGATTTTGGTTATCGCTTATATGATTATGAAAATCACAAAATCATTAGGAGCAGCGATGTAATATTCAATGAAAACGTTATGTATAAGAATCAGTTGCAGGAAAAGAAACAAGAAAAAGAACAAAGAATACACAGTGCTTGACGATATCATAGGAAAAGTGATGGTGCCTGAAAATCATAATGATCAACAGCTAGAACAACAACCACAACAACAACAAGCACCTCAAACACTTGAAAGTGGTGTTAGAAGATCTACTAGGAAAGTAGACCCCCTGAACAATACTCTCCTTCATTATATTATGTATTGTTGATTGATTCTGGTGAACTAAAATGTTATGAAGAAGCAGTGCAGGTAGAAACCAGGAAGAAGTGGGAGCAGGCCATGAAGGAAGAGATGGACTCCTTAGCACATAACCAAACTTAGGACTTAGTCAGGTTGCCTGTAGGTAAAACAACATTGTAGAATAAATGGGTTTACAAGTTGAAGGAAGAAGATGGAGGTAGAAAAAGGTATAAAGCTAGACTTGTGGTGAAAGGGTTTTCATAGAAAACGGTATAGACTTAGATGAGATATTTCTTCCTGTTGTGAAAATGACTCCAATCAGAACTATTCTAAGTCTAGTAGCAACTGAAGATTTTGCATCTTGAGCAGTTAGATGTAAAGACAGCCTTTCTCCATGGGGATTTGGAGGAAGAGATATATATGCAACAGCCACAAGGATATGAGGTAAAAGGGAAAGGAGAAACTAGTGTGTAGGTTGAAGAAGAGCTTGTATGGCTTAAAACAGCTCCAGGTAGTGGTATCTAAAATTTGACAGGTTTTATGTCTGAACAAGGTTATACTAGATGTCACTCTGATCATTGTGTTTATCTCAAAAGGCAAAATGATGGCAGCTATATTATATTGTTATTGTATGTAGATGACATGGTTGTTACAGGTTCTAACATGCAGGAGATAAATGTGATCAAAGAAAAATTGGAAAACTCATTTGCAATGAAGGATTCGGGTGCTGCAAAACAAATCATTGGTATGAGAATAACAAGAGATAGGAAGAATCACAAATTAACATTGTCTCAAAGTGAGTACATAGAAAAGGTGTTGAAACGGTTTAATATGCATAATGAAAAACAAGTTAGTAAATCTTTGGCCAGCGATTTCAAATTAAGTAAGGAGGCGTGTCCTAGGACTCGGGAAGAAATGGCTCATATGTCTAAAGTTCCATGTGCATCAGCAGTTGGAAGCTTAATGTATGCAATGGTCTGCACAAGGCCTGATACTACACATGCAGTGGGAGTTGTAAGCAGGTACATGAACAATCCAGGAAAAGAAAATTGGATGGCAGTGAAGTGGATTCTCAGGTATTTGAGAGGTACCACAAATCAAACATTATGCTTTGGTGGTTCAAACATTGCTCTATAGGGATATGTTGATGCAGATATGGCAGGTGACAAAGATAATAGGAGGAGCACTACAGGATATGTATTTACTGTAGGTGGAACAACTACCAATTGGGTTTCAAAAATCCAAAGTGTTGTTGCACTTTCAAAAATAGAAGCAGAGTATGTTGCTGTTACAGAGGCTAGTAAAGAAATGATTTGGCTACAAAGGTTTCTAGATGAATTGGGTAAGAAGTAGGAGTTGGGCAGGTTATACAGTGATAGTGAGAGTGACATACATGTTGCAAAGAACTCTACATTTCATTCCAAGACTAAGCATATACAACTCAAGTACCATTTCATACGATCAGCATTGGAAGATGGACAGTTGAAGCTGAAAAAGATACACACTAGCCAGAATCCTGCAGATATGTTAACAAAAGTTGTAACCAGGGAGAAACTGAGAATCTGCTCAGTTTCAATTGGTCTTCAAGTATGATGAAGAAGATGATAAGAAGCCAAGTCCAAAGAGGAGTCATTGTCGAGAAAAATGAAGCAGTGGTGGAGTTGTTATAATCAGTCTCCAAGTGGGAGATTGTTGGGTGTGGAGTCTAATTATCTTCTATATTCAAAGGTCTTAGCCGGATGTATACCCCAGGAAAACTATACACCCCTCCACGTGGGGGGTGCGGAGGGGACTTGTCCCCCTCGCGGGGGTTCGGGGGGGCTAATCCCCCCAGCTGGGGGGTCCTGGGGCCAGTGGTCCCTCGGCGAGGGCTTGAAGGCAGTGCCCCTTAAGCTAAAAATAGATGTAAAATTTCCTTGTAAAAGTATAGTAATTTCTAGTCAATCTGGGTCGTTCATTAGGTAGATGATCTGGCAGTAGAAGTTATGTTTAATTTAGGGTTTTTCCCTAGAAGGAAACCCCTCGCTATATATGAGGGAATTGTATTACGTCTATGTATATCTATATTCGGAGTGAAGAAAAGAGAGGAGATTGAGAGTGAAGAGGGAGCTACAACAAATCTGTTGTAGGTTGTATCTCTTCAGTTTGCTGCATAATATAATAAAAGAAGGATTGGTTGTTTCTCTGTGGACGTAGCCCAAACTGTGTGAACCATGTATATCAGTGTCTCTCTTGTTTTATGTGGTTTTTATGTGTTTATATTTCTACAATATTTTATGTGTTCCATTGCTCTGTAATATATAACTTTCTAACATGGTAGACATCAAGACCACGCTAAATAAAGAATTCAGTAGGCCTAAATCTAAGGCACAGTCGATTGAGGGGTTCAAGGAAATTGTGATGAAACCAGGCGAGACACCTTGGGAATTAGATCAGAGATTGAACTGTAGAATTCTCGAAGCTAATATGAACTTAATAGATGGACAACAGCGCAAATGGTTCATGGCTTCGCTCCTGCCACACCTAAGGGTTGCGTTGTCACAACATAAGGTAACAACTTAGGAAGAGGCCTTGGAGATTGCAATGAGACTGCATGAAACACTGATGCAGGATCTGAATCTGGGAGTTCAGCAAATCCGTGCATAGTTGAAAAATCTTTTCCTTGAGATGCAAAGCTTGAAGTAGGACAAAACAGTTTGACCAGAGGTAAGCGAAGAGGTTTGGTGCCTGAAATGCAAAGGTTAGGGGCATGACAAATACCATTTCCTGATCTTTGCGAACTACATTGCAGGAGGGGATCTGATTCCCTTGAGGCCGAAAGCTCAAGCAGGACCAAACACGAGGCCTGCGTTGTGGTGCACTATATGTCAGGTAGCTGGAAAACATACAATGAATAATTGTCACTTGCTACATAAGTTTGTACAAACAACACAGCAACTGTTCTGCAACTTCTGTAGGTCGGTAAGGCATGATGAGCGCAACTGCAGGAGCTATGAATTGATGATGGATAGAACACCTGCCATAGGGTTCATGCAAAAACACAACCCCCTGACCAGAACGCGGGGATGGCGCTTATAGGCTTTCAAGGGCATGGACGAGGCCGAGGCGGAGGAGGACCTGGCAGAGGCTAGGGATAGCTAATCTGCGACAATTGCGAAGGACCAGGACACTATGCTCGCAATCCTACTAACCCAACGCATCCATCGTGCAAGTATTGCACTCTGTTTGATCATGAGATAGAACACTGTCCTACACTGATGGCAAGGATATGTGACAAAGGGGCACTACCACCTCAGCTGACTCAAAACCTGCAGATGATGAGGTCTAAGCCTCGTGAAGAGGATCCGAATGTGAATATAGTGCGCCGAAGTGGAATTGCAATAGGGGATGATAAGGGGAACCAGCCCGAAGACAGCGCATGGGTTCGTAAAGCTCCGGTGAAAGAGGCTGAATTTGATTTGGAGCACGCACACGAAATGTTCATGGAAGCAAAGAAGAGCTTTGCTGAGGCCTCCACCTTATGGATCAAGGATAAGATGGATAAGGAGATGGACCCTTTTATGTTTACAACCTTTCTAGAGACCTGCATGAAGTTTCTACACAATAGCAAGGCTGTGAAGAGATTACAGGAGCTTATAAATAGATGCGTCGGAAACACTCCGGGTGAACCACGTGTGGTACGAAAGATTGGTAAGCATAAAACAAGGACAGGACGAGAGATGAGACTAACCGCGCAGATAGGAGAGTATGAAATGGATCAGGTTATTTTGGACCTGGGGTTAGATGCGAACGTCCTACCGAAGCAGACTTGGGAACGGATGGGAAGATCTACACTACAGTGGTCTCCAATTCAGTTAAGGATGGAAAATCAGTAGAAGATCATCCCCATGGGGTGGCTGCAAGGGGTGACTATGGATATTGAAGGCGCAAGCACGTTGGCTAACTTTCAAGTAATAGAAATTGTAGATGACAGCAACCCCTACCTGCGCCCCTTAGAATTGATTTGGCTATTGATATGAACGGGGTAATCAACCTAAAGAAGTAAAAGATGATATTTGAGAAGAAATTGCATTGTGTAATAGTACCCCTAGATCCTGCTGAAGGATTGCGTTATATTGAACTAGTCTGCGATTACGAGAGCGCTGACAATTTGGACTGTATCTATAAGATAACAACACGAGACCAAGATTGGGTGAATCCAACAGTGGATGGATGAATTACATGGGATCGCGAGAGTTCTTGCACCTCAGACTTTGATGAAGAATGAGAGTGCTAGTAGAATCGGTTACATGAAGTAACCACACTGAGCTATAACATGATGACCCAGTCGCTATGTTGTGTGTCATCAGAGGTAAGAAATATGCCCACTTATAACGGCTTGAATGATGTAGATATATTTTTGGATGCATTTGATAGGGAGGTACTAGAAAAGTAACACTTCTAGGCTTTGGACTGGGCACTACGCGCTCCTCCTGCAAGGTGGTGCGGTACGCACAAGGGTAGCTTTGATGATTGGTACGAATATAGGAGGATGATGAGAACATGATTTGGGAAGCCAAAGGTATGAATGACAAACAAGTATGATGGGCAGGATGATCCGCATGCGCACTTGGCCAAATGGGCTCAGGCTTATGGAGGAAGCCCCAACCTAAATTGGTGCACTTGTTCTATCACACCCTGGATGTCATCTCGATGAACTGGTACTTAGAAATAGAGCTCTACCATGGTACCAATGAATGGGATATTCTGCGTGAGGGATTCATAATGACATTCAGCTTTGAAGATGGGTTTGACTGTATTGATGAGGCACTACAAGAAGTGATAGCAGCAATCTTTAGGATATCGCAGGATCCTTTGGACCTGGTTCAACACGATTGGACTACTCAGCTGAGTCACATGCTGGAATGCTATAATGTGACCTCTGAAGAAGAAGATGAGGATCCACAAAAGATTAACATCCCTGAAACAGAAGGTCACTGCGAGGTTGAAGGACTTTTGTTGGCTTGTGGGAGCCTGACCCAGGTTCAGGGTTAGTTAGCCAAACAAATCCCTACACTACTGGCCCTTTTGGAATCAACTCATGGAGCATGGACTGAAGTCTCACCAGAAGCAGTATGGGGGGATGCTGGAACCAAGTTTCCGCACCCTTGAGATGGATGTGATGTCGGTTTATTCCAACTATACCTGCCTTCGTGCAGGTTGCTTTATCTATCTATTCTATCCTTCAGTACCTTCGTGAAATGTTACAAACGGCTTCTGTGCAGCCCTAACAAGGGGTTGATATGCTTTCGCGCTACTAGGGAAACGAACTATGATGTTTCCCAAATTGTGCTAAGTATCTTACTTATCTTATTAATAGATCTTAGTTAGCTTCGTGTAAATAGATGTTCTTACTTGCATTCACTTAACTAATACAGTTATACACATTTGCGCATCATATAAGTATTTAGAAGTGAAATTCATACCCAATATAAAAGATTCATAAACAGGAAATAAAGACGCAAAAATTATAGAATACTTCTCTTTATTAATAATCTCAAATGATTACAAACTTGAATTTTCCTGCACACTCAGTTGCAGGGGTCCGTGCACTCAGCAGTAGACTACTAGCCCTCTGCGCACTCAACTGCAACGCCTCTACCTATGCTACATCCCAAACTTAGACTCCTACTCCAAAGATATGACTCAATTCTTCATCCTTCATTAGTTTTTTCTACTTCTTAGAGCTTAGCTCTATTTATACAATCCCATGGTCCACGAACCATGGGTAGATCTTTTACAACTGACATTACATTATGAAAATAAGGGTGGAAAACCCTATGACTCTTTAACAACTATGCGCTCCACAACCAGAAAATTTGGAGTCTTTACATTAGGATTACAAAATTGGACCAAAATATGGGCTTTAAGCCCCAAAACTACCCTTAGGGGATCTCGCGCCCTATAGGACCCCAACATAAACATCAGAACTTGCCCTTGTGTCACTCTGCAAGTGTGGACTTCTTAGCACAAAGACCTCCCAGCTCTGTTTGGATCACTACAACTTTGGCAGCGCACTGAGAGGTTGCATGTTGAACTTCCTCCACACATTGTTCAGTGACCGTTGCTAAACTGCTGCTCTGGATATTCTGCTAAGGTGCTTTCAATTTCACGAGCTTCCCTTCAATGGAGGTTGTAATCGTGTAAGCCTCAATAATCCATGGTTGTAGGTGCGCTTGTAAGACTGCTTCTTTGTGTCGAGTGGCATCCACCTGTTCCTTGAGAACCTTCACCTCCTGCTCCGTGCAAGCCTCTGTGTAAGGGAAACCACCTGTGCGGTCCCTTTTATCTCCTCATACCTCTGCTACAGCTCGTGCACCTCTATCTCTAGGTGCACTATGTTTGGGTCCTTCTGCAGTGTGGTTAGGACCTCGAATGACTACTCGAATAGCTGCATGCAATCTACCACTGCATTTTCAACCACCATTGTTGTTGTTGTTGTAACAACAATGGTTCATTGTTCCCTGACTTCTAGTGGAGTTGAAGGTTGGGCCTTCAACTGTAGTTCTATGATCTGGAGGTTCAGCTCCAATTGAACCCTGGCCATCTCTGCTCGAGTGTCATGTACCCCTATGGCCAATTTGCGGATGCACACCTCCACCAGTTCTTCTGCCTGGATGTCCAACTCCGAGACCATTTGGCAAGCTTCCTCCACAACCTGCATTATCGGCCTGTTCTGCTCCACTGCCTCATTGCGCTGTAGGCCCAACTGTTCAATGTTGATGCACTACTCTCTCATCACCTGCAAAGTGCAACTCTCCCTGGCTTGAAGTTCTATGGTGACTCCATGTTGCAAGAGATAGAGCATATCCCAAGAGAGAGCGACCATATTTAATCTGACTCCTTTGAAACTACTGATCGTGGCCCTGTCAGCCTCCTTCTCTGTAGTATCTGCCCCATCTGGTAGCACTATTGTGTTGGTCACCCTTATGCGCAACATCTCCTCGGAATCCGAAGTGTCGATCGCGAGGTTGGTTGACACTGTGCCAGCCTGTGGAGTGCGAACCTGTAACTCCTGCAACTCTGTCCTGAGAGTCCCCAATACTAGCTACTGCTATTCTTCAAATTGTTGGAGGGCCTCTGCGGTGACGTCCCTCACCGTTTCCATGATGTCATGCAAGTCCCCCTCAGTGAGGGTGATTGGTTTGAAGGACGTCTTGGATGCCTTGATTTTCTTTCGTGACACTGTTTGCTCTCGCAGTTGCGGATGCTTGAGCTGGGTGGATGTTGTCTTCGAGGCTGCACCACCTTGTTCCATCTCTGTTTCTGCCTCAATGACGGGCGAAGGTGACTTCTGTCCTTTGCACTATTCTTCCCCTATTTTCTATTGTTTTGCCACTTTCACACCATCACGTGCTGCCTGGGCCTTAGCCTCTGCTTCCTCTTTCCTGCGCTTCTCTGCTAGCTGCGCCATATGAAGCTTTGTCTCTTCCTTCTTGCATTGCATAGAAGAATTGTCTATTTCCACCGCAAAGCCAGCTGGAGCGTGCCACTCTAGCGGCCAAGACTCAAGGACTGTGAATATTACATCATCAGTCACTAGGTATGGTAAATCATGCCATGTCTTCGTAGGGTCCTTACACGCCCTGATGAAGACATGGTGGAAATCTGCTTTGAACTCTGCAAAGCTCTGTAAATTGTTGTATACAGTGGGTGACAACCGCAGCTTACTATTAATCCCCATTCAGATATATATCTCCATTAATATTCAAAATATCTTTCTCTCCCTTATTTGTTGGGCATCCCTGGTCGCCCACAGTCAAGCGTACTTTGCTTCCTCTAGAAGGTCCTGTGCGACCGAAGGGAACAGGTTGTCTTCAGCCAGCTCCCATGCCACCGGTAATATTGACAAAAGGAGCCACGTGTAGTGAAATGTTTTTCCCTACTCCTATGCCTCACGACAGTTCGTAAGGAACTCACCGCATAGATAGTTCGCCTAGTTGAACTGGACTCCTTCTGCACATTGTGTCACTAGTGCAACCATGGGTGCAGGCACCTCATCCGCACAGCACTTCCACATCACTTTCCTTGCCAAGATTTGTGTCACGGCCTTGATGGTAGGGTTGTTAATGCTAGAGATGGTGTACCCTTGCTTCTTCTTCTCCAACTTAAACCTTTTCTTCATTGCTTCCACGACGGCCAACTCGCCACCTTTTCCTTCTGAAATGTTGTTTGGATCCTCCCCGAAGTAAGGTAGTCATGTAGTTCGATGAATCAGATGGTATTTGATGGGAATGGGCTCCTCCAACCACAAGCACCCATCATGCACCAAGAAAAGTAGCTACCTGATGACAAAGATGGTTACTAGGGTGCAGTGGTAATGCGCCACCTAGAGCAGGTTTAGCAACCCGGATTTCTCTACACCTCTAAGCCATGTGTGCAACTCCAATTGGATTGTTCCAGCAGTCTCATCAATCCTCTGGCACATTAGCTTCGCAATCGCTAAATGCAAGAATTTATTGTGGTCTGTGAGGTCCCAATCTTCAAACTTCAACACAGGAACCCGCCCCAAGTGCGGTCCCTCAAAAATAATATCATTTGAGAGCAGCATAGTTTGCAAAGAGCTCTTGTTGTCATCTATATCCTTCGGCACCTTGGCTTTACCCTTGCGCATAGAAACATATTATGGAAACATGGTAATAGGGTCCGCACCCTAGGTTTCAACTTCCATCTCTACATCCTCCTCCTCCTCTAGGATTTCTTCTGACTCCTCCTCATCGGCCTCCAGATTAATGACCTTCCCCTTTTCCTATGATGTGAGCTTGGTCCTTAGTGGATTTATGGGTGAGACATGCACCAGGATCATGGCTTGCTTATCCTTCTTAGGTCGCAGTGTTCGGGGTGATTTACGGACCTCAACGATTATTCTGATGCTCTCTGGGGCTTCCACTTCCACAATTTCCTATGCGACTTCTTTGAGTGTTGACATATTTCTAATCAGGAGGTTCTGCATCTCCTTCGGCAAGTCTTCAATCACTAAACTTTCCCTCAAATCCTCAAAGTTCGAAAGGTCCATACACACTTGATAGCGCAACAGCCCAGTTCTCAAAATTCCAAGTGTTTTTCATTGGAAAACAACTTGTAATTTATAGGGCCTTTTGAATTTGAATTCGACCATTCCCCCCACATTCAATCCATTAATGCTAGATTAGCAGTAGATTTTCAAGAATCTATCCTATAAAGTTCGCCTTAAACGCCTATCGCCTGCTCCATTTGGCCTCAAACCAACCATCAAATCGTGAATAGTGACTTTAACAGTCACTTTCTTGCAGACCTATGCACGAGCGTAGTTGTCTTCCTATTGTCTCAAACCCTATGACACTTCACTGCTTCGCGCAATCTTGACATCATGCAACTCCCGGGTAGTGTAGTTTATAGTCCCGCACCTCCTTTCATCTACCTGGAGTGCTAAGACTATGCTTCGGTCGGCTAGTCAAATTGTCAGGCCACCTGTGTATGGCTTCAAATGATTGCCATTCACTTTTCCTGGGAAGGGATCTCCATTTAACTTAACGAGATGGACTACGCCACCATCAATAATCTCCTTAATAACATGCGGCCCCAACCAATGCATTCTGAGTTTCCCTGGAAATTTACCAAAGTTACTGTCTTATAACAAGACCAAGTCATTCACCTTAAAGGTGTAAAACTTAATATGTCGATTGTTCCACACCTTTTCATGCTACTTTTGGACCTGCTGGTGAAATCCAGGCAAAAATATCTCTTCTTTGAGCTCATCCAATTGCACGAGCCTTTCTTCCAGGGCTCCATGATCCGTCACACCTGTGAACACTGTTATGCATAGACTAGGCCTAATGTATTCCATAAGCATCACAACTTCAACCCCATATACCAGCCCAAAGGGTGTCTGTCTCGTTAGTTTTTTGCATGTCGTCTGATAAGCCCATAATACTGTGGGTATGTGTAGGTCCCAATCACTTCGGTGAGCATTGCATACCTTGGTCAGCACGTTTGCAAGCACTTTGTTGAATGCCTCCACTGTCCCATTAACATGCGGGTGATAAGGTGTGCTCTTCTAGTGATACACCTGAAATTCCTCCGTTAATGCATTTATTGTCTCATTCAGGAAGTGTGTACCCCGATCACTCATCAAAATATTTGGGTATCGAAATCACATCAATACATGTTCAAATAGAAACTTTGCAGAAGTCGTGCCTATGCATTCCTTCACCGGCTGTGCTTCTGCCCAACGAGTCAAATACTCCATCGTAAAGATAATGTACCTTATGCTTGTCTTTCCTTGGGGCTGTATAGATCCTACAAATTCTATTGCCCACTTTTCGAAAGGTTGCAACGTCACTTTTGGATTCAAAGGCATCTCATCCCTCTGTGATGGCCTACCTGTTCTTTGACATGAATCACATGCCTTGCAATATGCTTTCGAATCCTCATGAAGGGTTGGCCACCACAACCCTGAACGTTCCCACAACCCTGAACAATAAGAGCCATCTGCAGATGTTCCCCCCCAACACAGGCTTATTTACCAGGTACTTTAGCGCGGAGTACAAGCGCACCTACTTAGCTTGGGGCTTTTCTCCATAGGCATGTATCCATGTGTGCAGAACATTCTGCCCATAATACTTGTCGGCTAGTCACATTTTAGGCTTTCCAAATTGTACTTCCATCATTCTCCTACATTCGTGCCAATCATCAAAACTCCCCTTGTGTGTACCCCACCATCTTGCAATCGTAGCGCGCAGTACATAATCCAAGGCCTGGAAGTGTTGTTTTTCTGGAACCTCCCTCTCAAATGCATCCAAAAAGGTATCTACCTCATTCAGGCCATCATAAATAGGTAGATTTATTACCTCTGACAATATGCAATGCAGTGACCTATTCATCATATTGCAATTCAGCATAGTTACTTCATGTAATCGATTCTGCCAACGTTCTATTTCTTCGTCGGATTTTGAAGTACAGGAACTCTCACGCTCCCATGTAATCCACCCATCCATGATGGGATTTACCTAGTCTTGGTCTCACACTGTTATCTTATAGATACAGTCCAAGTCATCATCACTCTCATAGTCGCGGACCAGATCCATATAGCGCGATCCTTCAAGAGGATCTAGGGGTATTATTACATGTAGTGACTTCTTCTCAAAGATCATCTTTCACTTCTTCATATTGATTACCTCGTTCATATCAGTAGCCCAGTCAATTCCCAAGAGTGTGGTGTAGGGATTGTTATCATCAACAATCTCTATTACTTCAAAATTTTCCAGCACACTCGCTCCCTCAATATCCATGGTTATTCCCTGCAGCCACCCCATGGGTATGATTTTCTATTGGTTGTTCATCCTCAACTGAATCGAAGACCACTGCAGCATAGATCTCCCCATTCACTCCCATGTTTTTTTTGGTAGAACATTCGCATCTGATCCCAAATCCAAAATGACTTGATCCATTTTGTATTCTCTGATCTGCACAATGAGACTCATTTCACACCCCGTCCTTGTCTTATGCTTTCCTATCTTGTAGACTATGCGTGGTTCACCTATTGTGATCCCAACACATCTATTGATAAGTTCTTGTAACCCTTTCATAGCCTTACTGTCGCACAGTAACTTCATACAGGTTTCCAGGAAAGTTGTGAGCATGGATGGGTCCATCTTCGACTCTGTTTATCTTTACTTCCTGAAGTGGAGGCCTCAGTGAAGCTCTTCTTTACTTCCATGAAAGTTTCCCGAGCATGCTCCAAATCGAACTCGACCTCTTTCGCTGGGACTTTGTGAACCCATGTATTGTCTTCCGGTTGTTTTCCTTTGTCATCTCCCATCGTGATTCCACTTTAGAGCATTATATTTGCATTCAAATCTTCCTCACACAGCACAGACCTCATCATCTGTAGGTTCTAAGATAGGGAGGTAGTAGCGCTCCTTTATCGCGTATCCTAGCTATTAGCGTAGGACAATATTCTATCTCATGATCAAACAACGTGCAAAACTTCCACGACAGGCACGTTGGATTAGTGCAATGACAGGCATAGTGTCTTGGCCCTCCGTAATTGTAGCAAATCAATTGTCTGCGACCTTTACTAGGTCCTCCTCCACCTCAGCCTCGTATACATCCCTAAATTCCTATCCACGCCATCCCTGCATTTTGGTCAAGGGGCCACATTTCGGCCTGCACCCTATAGGCAAGAGTTCTATCCATCGTCAATTGATAGCTCCTGCAAGTATGCTCATCATGTCCTACTGACCTACAAAAGTTGCAGAACAACTATTGCGAAATTTGTGTATACTTCTGTAACAAGTGGCAGTTATCCGTGGCATTTTTTCTGGCTATTTGAAATATAATGCACCACAAAGAAAGTGTCATGCTAGGTCCTGCTTGAGCTTCCGCCCTTAAAGGCATTGGTCCTCCTCCTGCAAGGTAATTTGTAAAGACCAGGTAGTGGTCTTTGTCATGACCTTGACTCTTGCATTTCACGCACCATATCTTTTCGCGTACCTCTGGTCAAACCGTCCTATCCTGCTTCAAGCTTTTCATCTGAATACGTAGATTCTTCAGCTGCACGTGGATCTACTAAACTCCAATATTAGGATCTTGCATCAGGGTCTCATGTAGTCTCATGGAAATATCCAAGGCCTTAACCTGAGTTGTTATCTTCTGTTGCAACAGCGCACTCCTTAAGTGTGGTAGTAGCGAAGCCACAAACCACTTGTGATTTTGTCCATCTGTCAAATTCATGTTGGCTTCACAAATCATACATTTCAGCCTCTGATCTAGTTCCCAAGGCATCTTGCCTAGTAGCATCTTGATCTCTTTGAATCCCACAATCAACTGTGATTCAGATTTAGGCTTTCTAAATTCCCTATTCCTTCTTACTTGGATGTCCACTACTCTAGCATTCGGGTTATCACTGGAGTACTTAATATACTAGGTTAGTGCGCGATCTTGTAGATCACTAACCAGTGTTTCCTTCTTTATGTGATCATCCGTAACACCTTGAGCTTCCCATACAGCCCTCACAATGAACCAAAATTGGTCCGGGTCCTCATTTCCCAAGCCTTTGAACAAAGATAACTTCACTGTGTTTTCCATACTGAATCACGGTGGTGGTGGAGGTGGTATCGGTGAAGTTGGAGGTGATGGCAGTGAAGACGGAGGTGTTATTCGTGGAGGTTGTTGGAAATAATACTGAGGGGGGGGGGGGGGAATCAGTATTATCAAATCAATAAAACTTTTCCATTTCCATACTTAGATACATATACGCTACTTCAATTAAGGGAACCTGCGTGTATACGCAACTGTGTCTAATGCAACTAGTGTATATCCAAAATAGTTATGATTCAGTTAATCCATTAAATGTTGATCTTTAGTTAGTGCATCAGAACTTCATTAACCATATGTACAGTAAGTAGGTGCAGTAAAATAGAACAGATCAACACACACAAGAATCACACATGAACACCATGATATAAGGTGGAAACCCAATGTGGGTGAAAACCATCTGCTGCAAGTCATCTCTATCTTCTTTTAATAAGAAACTTATTTTACAATAGTTTTGTACTGGTGTAGTCTTATACCAGTCCACAGGCTTCTACCTACAGAAGGCTACAACCTTCTCTCTTTCTCCAGACTCTCCTGGAAGGGAGCTACAACCCCCTTAGATCTTGTACTAGCCGATCCACTTACTAGTACGTAGGTGCTGGCCTACTGAAATGCTCCAACCTTTACTCATTCTCCAGCTGCTACTGGAAGGGAGCTACAACCCCCTTAGCTCTTGTACTAGCCGATCCACTTACTAGTACGTAGGTGCTAGCCTACTGAAATGCTCCAACCTTTACTCGTTCTCCAGCTGCTACTGGAAGGGAGCTACCACCCCCTTGGCTCTTGTACTAGTTGATGTACTAGTACATAGGTGCCGACCTACAGAAGGCAACAACCTTCTCTTTCTTCCTCCAGGTACCACATTTCATACATTCTCAGACTGGATACTCCTGACGCACAACACTATAATTTGAAGGCCACGTTTCATCAAATTTTCATACTGGACCCATCAATATCATTGAAACACACAATCAATCAACACTAGCATCATCAATCTCTGAATCACCCAATACTGAATCACTAAAACCCTGTCAACAAAAACCAGTCACCAGAACACAGAGTAGAACATTGAACTCTGCAACAATATTTAGAACCAACTGTATCATCATGCATTAAAGTGCATACGCTACTTGGAAGTGCCGAACCGGTGTGTATACTCAACTTCACCAAGGCGAACCAACATATATGACATTAATTACTTACTTATAACTTTGTTGCACTTCCTGACTTCAAACATACTCAGATCATTACATATACAAGGATAATATGTATGTTAGCAACCAGATCTAGTTCATCAGATCACATAAAGATAAGTCATTCTAATCCTGATCCATTATCGATCTCATCCCTCAAAATTGAAGCTAAACATACTCTATCAATCTGAATATGCAGAATACTGATACCAGTAAACAGTCATCCGAACTCATCAACAACCAGAACCACCTGTAACTTCAAACAACATAGCTCAAATGGTATATGCTACTTGGACGAACCAAACCCGCGTACATACGTGCTTTTACCAAAGCCAACCCGCGTACAAATCTATAAATATTCAATCATGACTTGTAGCTATTTCAAACTTAAGTTATACCCAGTTCAGAACATTACATCCGTCAGTATACAGATCTAGAACAAGCATAATAGACGATATAGAGATAGTTCATTTCAAACCATTTGATCCCGATCTATCCTTAGATTTTGTTCTCCATCAACCGGTGAGATCCCTCCTTAGCTCAAATCAAGCAATGCATCATAACCCATATCCTGCATACTAGATCTCATACTACATCAAATATTCAAGTCTTTTTCCATGCATTTGCCTAATGATCTTCTTCTCCTTTTATAGTCTTGGGCCTTACTCAATACCATGGTCCAAAACCATAACAAATCAATACCATGGACCCAATACTGGGGATCATCACTTCTGACGAGATACCATGGTCCAAAACCATAGGTTCAAGTACCAAGGACCAAATACCATGGACCAAAATAAGTTCTCCCACATGTACGCGCCTTTCCGTGCATGAATGTGCATTCATACGCATACGCAACTTGGTAATGTCTAACCTATGTGTATACGCAGCTTTGTTTGGACCAACCTGCATATACGTTGTTTTCATTCATATAACTTGCATGTATATGCTTCTTTGCTTCACTGAAACTGCGTACAGATCTATAAAGGATAATTCACTCTTTCAAACATTCTTGTAGTCTGATCATCAATTCCTTGCTACTGACCTGTTGCACTATGATCTGTCATCTGTGTGATTTGCCATCAAGGACAACACTTGTCTCATAATGCCAACAATCTCCCCCTTTAGACTTGATGGCAAAGCTAACTTGTCATACTGAGAACTGTCATCTGATTCCTTTGAGTTGTCCGGCATCCCATGCATTCAGTCACATCTGATATCTCTTCTGTAGATTCATCTAGTTATAAATAAGTGATATGTTCTTCTACGAGTGGGTTGCCATCAAGTACAACACATGCATCATAATGCCAACAATCTCCCCCTTTGGACTTGATGGCAACAACACCAAATCACTCTCCCCCTTTGACATCAAGGGCAAAGGGTAGACCAAGATAATCTCTTTCCTTGATAATCATTATGTTGACCATACTCCCCCTGAGTACCTGCTAAAATATCTGAATGAGCTCCCCCTTTGTATATGCCAAGGTGTACCAATCTGTCCATGCTCCTTCCGAGTACATGCTGAAAACTCTGTTCAGCTGAAGAGTGTTGTTCATGCTCCCCCTGACTATAAGCAAGGTCTGCAAAAAAATGTTAAAAGAAGAACATGACTCTATCATAACTGACCTTCCTATTACTAAGGACTCATACATACATCCATCTCCCAACCAAGTGGGAATTGACTCATCTACCCAACCAAGTGGGGATACATCAAGGTTTACACATGATAACATAAGAGTACATCATCCATCCCAGGCATAGTGGGGAAACCAACATAGGCCGTTACATGACCTTGATAATAAAATAAACACATGAATGAAATATTTCATCATCCTTCCTATGCATAGAAGGGGGTACAAATTACATCAGAGGAGATTTCAACAAATGACTACAATAGATAGAGACACACTATTACATCATGAGTCTTGATATGACCTTTACATGAGACCAAACATCTAAATAAGACCATGATAGTCATCAACACAATGTATGATCTGCTCCATAAGCATCTATGAACAACATCTAGACCAACAATCATGTTCTCCCTCTATACCTGTTCCATCTGTGCCAGATGGTCTCTGTCAGACTCTTCTCATCCTGATTTTGGCCCACTGATTTCCTTCAAATCATCATATACGTGACTGTATCCACAGTAACATGCATATATATGTGGATCCTCCTTATGAAACTCGCGTATACAACCATTTCCATATCAGTAACCTATAAATGTCCTATAACCAGTGATGATATCAACTCATCCTTTTGAACAGAATTCTGCATATGACATACAGAATCATTCACATTATATCATATGTGAAAAACATCATAGCCATTTCATCAACATCAAGATCTACATGATCCAAATATCATCACATGGGAACATCTGCATCAATCAACATATGTAATTATCAACCTATCATCATATGGGTAAGAACTCATCATCATCATATCTCCAACAATGCAACTCCATGTATCCAGCACTATGTATCTAGAGCTCAAGACAAGACTTCTTGATATCATTAACAGCAACAATCCTCATCCATATGAGTGCCAAGAAATTATAGGAATCATGCATCATAACTGTATTATATGATCTTTATGCATATGACGACAGCAGCATATGAGTGACTCATCATCAAGCTTTGTACTTCTCCTTATGCATATGAAGATCACCATGTAAGCACCATACATGCATCATCAGAGAATCAACCACAAATCTGATCAACTATGTATTATTGACAAGTCATAACCATAGCAAGATGTATCATTAAGCCATATAAGCATCATCACCAAGGGCTACTAACCATAATGCCAACAATGCAACATATGCTCCCCCTGAACATGTGCCATCTTGTTTACTATCAGATCTGATCATGCATATATCGACAGGATGTATCAAGGCATCATCAAGTTAGGATCAAAAACACTTCTAAACATCATACAAATATCAATACATTTCCTCACATCATCAGCAGATGTAACCATTATCAAACAGAACAAATAATGGACTGAATCATATCAGACCCTTTTTCTGGGCCTGTCCCTACTGCTTTTCCTCAGACTGACATATACGCGACTATGCAGTGTGAAACTCGCGTATATACGCGACTTCCTTTTATGCAACTCGCGTATGAGATTTAGGACACTGAAGTTTTACACTTTCATCTTCCCATGAGTCTGTTATGTTTGTATATGGTGTTGTGCCACATCTTCCTGACTGGACTTCCTTCTTCTTCCATATCTTCAAATGTGATGATGTTTTCTCCTTTTGGTGTGGTGCTCGTACTTTGTTCCTGCATTCCTTTGCTATATTTCCAAGCTTGTTACATGCATAACATCTTACATGTTTCATATTCCTTCTGCAGCAATCAACAGCTTTTTGACCAAACATATTGCAAGAAAAACAATATCCCTGAAAGTACCTAGAATGTGACAATCTTTCTGTGTGATGATCTTGAACCATTCTTATTCTACATCTAGCTGCAACATGTCCAAGATTATGACATACATAACATTCAACCTTATTCATTGGAGGAGTAAAATATTTTCTTTGAAGAATTTCTTTCCTTGTCTGTTGATGGTATTGACATCTCATCTCCCTGTTGAGCATTTCAGATTTTACATTAGATTCCCTTGTCTTACTTTGTGAACTAGATTCTTCTTCAACAGATTCATGAAAACCAAGACCAGTTTTGATAGCAGGAGACCTTTGACTACTAAGAATATCATCCAAGATCTTAGTACTATCTTGAACTCATAAGAGCTTATCTTTTTCTTCTAATTTATCTTTTAGAATATTTACCTCAACCTGAAGTTGCTCTTCCCTTTCACGATGTTGCTTCTTTATGTTTTCTTCAACTTTTCTTTCTTCTTCCAACTGATGTCTTAGTTCAAGAACTTCGTTTTCTTGTTTTTCAAGAGCTTGGAGTAGTTCTTTATTCTGCTTCTTTGATTCTT